>VDFB02276743.1:0-55976 GCA_007258455.2 Sequoia sempervirens
AAAAATCCTCAACCGACTCCGGAGGGACCCAAGAAAAATGCCAGCATTTCAGAAGCTTGTCCCAAACCAAGGAAGAGAAAGGACAATGGATAAAGAGGTGATTAACCAATTCAACATTGCTTTTACAGAGGTAGCATCTATTGGGGATCAGAAATCCTCTTTTCCTGAGATTATCCACAGTAAGAACTTTCTTTTGCAGCAAAGACCAGAAAAAAATGTTAACCTTAGGTAAGAGATGCTTGATCCAGGCTTGCGACCACAGAGGGGGAGGGTTAAGAGCATGAGAAATCCGGGCAAAGGCAGAAGAGATAGAAAATCACCTAGAAGGCTCATACTTCCAGATAAGACTATCCTCCTGATTTAAACAAATTCTGATGGCATTCAAGGAGGAGTAAACAGAGACCATCACAGGGTTTATCAAGGGAAGATTGATCCACTTACCATCCTGCCAGTAGTCTTTAACAAAAAGGCCAAAAGTATCTTTACAAAACTCAACCCATCTACTGAGATTCCCATCCTGAGACAACGGTTCATCACGCAGCCAACAATCATCCCAAAATCTAACCTTGTTTCCATTGTGAACCTGCCATTTCAATCCCAGTTTCACCACCTTTATCCCTTCAGTCATGTAGTTCCAACAACTTGATCCTTTCGAGAGATTGGGATTCTCAATAAGATCTTTGAGGGAATTGTTATTCTACATATACTTGTTTTTAATTATTTCACTCCATTCACCAGAGGAAGAAAAAAGTCTCCATATCTGTTTAGCTAGGAGCGACTTATTCAGCAGTCTGATTTTTCTTAGCCCTAGGCCTCCATCCTTTTTGGATCTGCAAACCAAATCCCATCCAACAAGAGGCATTCTTTTTCTTTCTTCAACTCCAGACCAAAAGAATCTCTTTTGAATCTTCTCAATGGTTTCAACATATTTGGAAGGGATTTTAAAAAGACTGAGAGCATAGATGGGGAGATTCTGCAAGGAAGCTTTAAGAAGCTGGAGTTTTCCGGCTTGGCTTAGGCGAGCTCCTTTCCAGCCAGAGATTTTTTTCCCAAATCTATCAACCAGAGAGATCCAAAAAGTATTTGGAGGTTTTCAACAAAGGGGCAAACCTAGATAAGTAGCAGGAAGGGACTCAATCTTGCAACCAAGAATTCCAGCTATCTTTCTCTGTCTTTGCAAAGGTGTGTTAAAGAAATACAGCAAACTTTTTTGCTTATTTATCACCTGACCAGAAGCTCTGCCATAGGTATCCAACAGTTTCTTCATCTCTTTAGCTTCCGAGACAGCAGACCTTCCCATAAGCAAAGTGTCATCCACAAACTGTTGATGAGAGCATATCAGATTGTTCGATGACGGTTTAAGACCCATAATAGATCTTTGAGCAACCAATTTACTCATGTTTCTGCCTAACACCTCAGCCATAATCGTGAAAAGGATAGGATAAATGGGATCTCCCTGTCTTAGCCCTCTAGAACTCCGGAAGAAAGTGGAAGGGGATCCATTAATAAGAACCGCCACAGAAGCAGAAGTGATAAGTTGTTTGATGAGCTGCAAAACCCTTTCATTGAAACCATAGGATTTTAAGATCTTAAACAGGAAATTCCAATCCACCCTGTCATAAGTCTTCGAAATATCAAGCTTAAGAAGAAATCCTTCTGATTTAGAGACCAAGAGAGAATGAACATTCTCATGAGCATGGACAATAGAGTCAAGAATTTGTCTTCTAGGCACAAATCCATTCTGTTAAGGGGCAATTATAGAGGGAAAAATAAGAAGCAGCCTAGAGGTAAGCACCTTCGAAATAATTTTATAGAAGGAATTACAGAGGCTAATAGGTCTAAAACCTTCAAAATCCTGCACTCCAGGTTTTTTGGGGATAAGGACCAAGAAAGTGGCATTTAACTCCTTCAGCAGATTTCTAGAACGGAAGAACTCTTTCACCGCCTTCTCAACATCCTCCCTTACAATGTCCCAGAACCAATGGAAGAAAAGTAAAGGGAAGCCATCAAGACCAGGCGCTTTGCTTCCTTCAAAAGAGAAAACAACTTTTTTAATTTCCTCACTGGTGGGTATTGCTGTTAACATTTCATTGTCTCTAGAATTAACAATCCTGGGGATAGCCTCCAGCAGCTGATTTTGATCTTCTAAGTTAATATCCTCTTTCTCAAACAGGAGATTCTTGAAGAATAGGACAGCTTCTCTCCTAATATCCTCTTCCTCATAAGTTCTACCATCAACCACAATCTTAGAAATTTTGTTAGCTGCCCTGTGTTTAGAAGCTGAAAGATGAAAGTATCTGGTATTTTTGTCTCCAGCCTTTAGCTAGAGAGCTCTAGATCTTTGTCTCCAAAATTCCTCTTCTCTAGTAATTATCTCATGAAGTTTTGAGAGAATCTCATTTTCCTTTTCCTTAGTTTCATTCACATAGCCTTCCTTCTAAATTTTGTTTTGGATTTCAGACAGCCTAAACTGAAGATCAGATTTGATTTTAAAGATATTGCCAAAAGACTCTTTTTTCCACTTTTTGAGATTCATTTTAACTTCTCTTAATTTTTTGGTGATTCTAAATAGGGCAGTACTCTTAATTTTAATATTCCACCATTTCCTTATTTCCTCTCGGAGGAGAGGATGGGAAAGCCACATCTTCTCAAAGCGAAAGGGAGTATTCCTCTTAATCTTTAAGGGGTCAGCAACGAAACTAATAGGGAAATGGTCAGAACCTATCCTAGGGAGGGTTTTCAAAGAGCACCAATAATTTAAAAATCAGATATCAGACATAAGAGTTCTGTCAAGTCTCACCTAGATCAAATCCGACAAAATTCTTCTATTCGACCAAGTGTAAGAGCTCCCTTGCAAGTCCAGGTCGATCAAGGCATGACTGTTGATGAAATCCAAGAGATCTTCTTTGCTTTCTTCATTAATCTGAGAACTGCCAAACTTCTCACCCTGAAGGAGAGGTGAATTAAAATCTCCCATGACAACCCAGGGGTCATTTTGAAAGATATTTCGAAAAGCAGCCAACTCTTTCCAAAAATCCTTCCGAGCTTTTTTACAGTTCAGAGCATAAATATTAGACTGGATCCAACTGAAATTGTCTCTAATATGAGTAAATCTAGTGGCAACATGGTTAGGACGAGAAAAAAGAGGATCACCTCTTATGACCATACAGTTCCAAAAAGTTGCAACCCCACCAGATGCCCCAGTAGAATCACTGCCCTGAATGGAATAGTGTTGGAACAAAGAAATCTTTTCAACCTTTTCACTTAACATTTTGGTTTCCTAAATGAGGAGAATATTAGGCTTTTGGTCCCGAGCAAAATTGTGTAAAATATCTTGCTTGTGGGGATTATTTAGTCCCCTAATATTCCAGGATAATAACTTCATGGGAATTTAGGAGAGAGAAGAGAGAAGGAGTTCCATGATGGTTTTTTGGAAACCATCCACAATATCTTAAAAGCTATGGTGCTCTCTTATCAAATTTTTGGGTCTTCTTCCTTTGGCCACAGAAATTGCCCCACAGTCCGCTTTTGCTCTCGATCTTGTTGAAATCTCACAGGGGGTGATTTTGATTTTGATCTTCGATTTTTTCTTCTTTTTCTTAGAAAACACCTCTTCTCTATCTGTATCATCTTGACTATCTGATTCTTTGCTGGACTCCCATTCTTTTTCAGAAAGGAATTTCTGTTCCTAGGGGAGGGTATCCATGAGACCATTCCTGGATGGCAGGGAGTTACTTCTTTCAAGAATGCTTGCCTGGCTAGGGTCCGAATAAGTGTCTTTAACAATATCAAAAGAAGCCAGGTCCGTATAGTATTCAACACCTGGGTTATTTGTCCCGACTGGAGACACAACCAGGGGAATGCCTACCTCAAGAGAGAGACCTTGAGAAGAAATATCATCCAGCCCTGGCATCTCGGGGTCCCGGAAGATGGGGCTAATCTCTGATGTAAAAGAAACATCTGACTTGCTAAGGGCTAATTTCCCTACTTCCCATTCCACACTTTTCTCTTTGTCCTGAGAATCAGCGATAAGCTCCAGAATCAAAACTTGGGGGGTCTGGATGGCAGAGCCTTCATTTCTAGCTTCATCAGACATATTGTATTGAGAGCCATCCGCCTTGCTTAGAGCCAAGATCCCAGCAAAGTAGTCCATTCCTTCTCCTTTATCTTGAGGACCAGTCTTAATCTCAGAAGCAAGAGCTTTAGGGGCTTGGGTGGTGGAGCCTTCATTTCCAGCTTCGCCCGAGAGGTTATCAGGGGTTTCAACAATCTTTCCCACTATCTCCATAACACATTTGTCCTCCTGCTTCTTTTTCCATACCACTTTTGAGGCCCTTTTAGGTTTTTCAATTTCTTTTACAACCTTAAGGGGGCAATGCTTCGCCCAATGACCAAATTTTCTGCATTTGAAGCAGGCGAAAGGGATGGTCTCAAACTCAATAGCTTGTGACCAAGAGCCGAGTTTTGAGTGGATCTCCATAGAGGAGGGAAGATCTGCTTCCTGAGAGACACCAACACATATTCTGGCAAACACCAGTCTCCTTCTAGCAGCAGTCATAGGGTCAATCGATAAAAGCTCCCCAAAGGAGCTGGCTATCCCCCTAAAAACATCCTCATTCCAATATTCCAGAGGAAGACCATGAAGCCTAGCCCAAACTGGAGCATTCTCAAAGATGGAATCCGATAGATCTAAGTTTGAAGACCATTTCTTAAGTATGAGAGTTGATTTCCCAATAACCCATGGTCCTCTGCATCTTACAGCCTTAATATCATCCAAGTTCGAGAACTCAAAAGTAAAGAACCCTTTTGGGAGGGCCGCAACAGAAACACTACCATTTGTTCTCCATTTTTTTCTGACGAAATCCCTAACAATCTCAATATTTGGCCTTTGACCCATGAATTTGCCAACCAAGGAGTTTTCCATTATAGCGATGTTATGATCAATAATCTCATCTAGAATAGAAATTGCAAATTTTCCAACTGAAGGGTTGGAGATGTTGCGCACAGGGGGAAAAAAAGACTTACCATTAGGTTTAACCCCAAATAGTGAGGCCCACTTCTTACGTTGCCCACCGATCGTGTCACCAGACCCAGCTGGACCCTTGAGGTTATCTTTTGGACAGTCACCGACAGGAATAACAGGGGGAGGGACCGGACCCCTAGGTCATCTGCACGCTTTTTTGGGGAGTCCTCCCGTTCCGGCTCCTCCACGCTTTTCTTCTTACACGAGGTAGGCCTGTGACCCACCTGGGCCTTCGCAGATCCATCGCCATCACCCTGCTCAAGCATCAGAGAAGTTTTCTCCATGGTGATAAATGAACAAAAAATACCCATTTGATACAAGAAGAGATTGAGGGGAAACACATTCCAAAGCCTTACAAGAGCCCGTTGAAGTGACTCAAAGAAGAAATACGACCCATGGAACAATTATTATCGTTGTTAAGTTCAAGTATATCCTAATTACCACATTACATATAAATCACCTCAAGATTCTTGCAAGAGAAATTATTCTAAGAGATGTAAACCGTTTTCATCATTATAAACAGGGACAACATTCTTGGAAAAAACAATGGTTAACCACACTATAATAATGTGCACTATATAGTGGTAATGAAAGGGCATCCATCAAAGCATAACAGCGGGAAATTTTATCAGATGTTGTAGTTACAAGTGCCCCGCCAGACATGCATGCAAAATGCAGAATCATAGACAAGGCAGTAGAACTCTTTGTGAAATGTTATTTATGGTTCTGTCATTCAAGGCAAATATCATTTTCCCTAAAAAAAAAGTTTCACAATGGGCATATCGTTCTTTACATGAACTCGAATCTGTATATGGTAATGATGAAAAAGGAGACTTGGAGCTTTTTCCTCCATTCAAATAATTGAATCCTCTTGTCCAAGCTTGTTCTAGTGGTGGGTTTTGTTTCATTGGATGATGTTTATTTCCAACTATAGAATGTTAACATTGTTGAACCTCCATACAAACATGCATATGGGATCTTGAGGAAATATCGCAATAATATGGCCATTTTGTATTTTGGAAGAGATCGGCATATCCAATAAGAAATGGCATTAATAAAGATGCAATGCCTGTGGCTCATATTAAATCTTGAGGGATCCTACACATAAAGATTATTTGCCTTGCTCAGACCTGTGCAATGAATGGAAATCACTGTAATGTCAGTATGGCATTGCTTAACAATGAAGATGAATTATCAAAGACATCAGACAAATTCACCGTCAGCAATTCATCACTGGAAAATTCACGGCGGGAAAATTCACTGCCATGACAAATTCACTAATATATTTCCAAAACTTTGAATTCTTTTTTGCAAATCAAATTATTCTTTTGCAAAAAAAATCAAAGTTTTGGAAATATATATTAAAAAATGTTAATGTGATTAATTTTCTGCATGGTGGTGAATTTTCTTGAGGTGAACTATCATGGCAGTGAATTGTTCATGGTGAATTTGCCCACAATGAATTGCTGGTGGTGAATTTTCCTAGAACCATTACCAAGATAACACAGACTATTGATAACCAGCTCAACACAAATTAAGAAAAGGAATGACATAGATAAAAAGGATGCAGATAACATGGATAAAGCATTGTGCAATAAGAAAAAATGGTGTCACATCTAGCAGAGGTGCAACCATAAAATTTAAGGAATAAGATATTGCTGGTCAATATTCAAATTCAACAGGGCATACACATTCAACAATGTTTCAAGACCAACACGTTAGCAAATTGAATGTGTAGATAGGGGAATGAAAGCCAATGCTGGGATGTTTGAAGGTCACCATATCTTAGTATGGGTGCGGCATGGAGGTGTTATGTCTGCGTGGCATTCAAATTAAATGGAAAAATCTGAAATTCACAATGGCATAAGAAATAGGAAATGTGCTTAGAGTGGAGTCAATAAATTATGGAGAGATTCAGACATAAAAAAGGTATTGTAGCTTTAAAAGGGCACACTGAACGGGTAACAAATGTTGCTTATTCTCCTAGAAACAACCATTTAGCAACCATTATTTGCTGATCATATTACCATACTTCGGAATTGTTGGAAAATTTATTGTCCCTGAGCCTCTTTCCATTGCCATTCGGATATGAAGTTCCGGGTAAAAAACACAAGGTGTATAGGCTGAAGAAGGCCCTTTATGGACTGAAGCAAGCTCTACGGGCATGGTACAACAAGATTGACTCATATTTGATGAGCAATGGCTTTAGCAAAAGAATGGTGAGCCCACTCTTTACATCAAGGCAACAAATGGTAAGATTTTGATGATCTAGTTTTCAATCTCGTAGAGCATGGTACAACAAGATTGACTCATATTTGATGAGCAATGACTTTAGAAAAGCGATGATGAGCCCACCTTTACACCAAGGCAAAAATGGTAAGATTTTGATTGTTGTTTGAATGTTGATGATCTAGTTTTCACTGGGGATGATGATTTCCTCATTGCTGATTTTAAAGAGGCCATGAAAAGTGAGTTTGAAATGATAGATTTAGGTCTCTTGAGATATTTTCTAGGCATATAAGTAAACCAAATGGATGATGGTATATTTATCTCTCAAGAAAAATATGCAAACGAGATCTTGAAGAGATTTAGAATGCTTGAAAGCAAGTCTGCTCCAACACCAACAATCATAGGTCTAAAGTTGAGCAAGGAAGATTGTAACAACAATGTGGATTTGACCATGTTTAAAAGTTTGGTTGGAAGTTTAATGTATTTAACTGCAACTAGGCCTGATATAATGCACAGTATGAGTTTTATTTCCAGATTTATAGAGACTCCAAGGGACATCCATTGGAAAGCGGGTAAAAGAATCCTCAGGTATGTGAATGTCACCAAAGGATATGGCATTTTGTACACATCAGCAAATGAGTTTGAGTTGGTTATACAAACACTGGTTGGACAAGAAGTTTGGATGATAGGAAGAGTACATCAGGCTATGTGTTTCATTTGGGTTCGGGAGTCATTTCATGGACTTCAAAGAAACAACCCATAGTTTCTCTATCTACAATAGAGGCTAAGTATATAGCAACGAATACAACAAAATGTCAAGCTATTTGGCTGAGAAAAATCTTGGTAGATTTGAGAAAAATACAAGAAGATGGAACAACAATCTGTTGTGACAATGTTTCATCAATAGCTTTGACAAAAAATATGTGTTTCATGGAAGAAGCAAACACATTGAAATCAGGTATCATTTTATCAGAGAATTGGTTGAGAATGGTGAAATTAAAATGGCATTTTGTAGGTCTCAGCAACAACTAGCAGACATATTCACCAAGCCTTTGAGCAAGGACAGTTTTGAGTGCCTAAGAAGCAATTGGGTGTTGTTGATTTGAATCAGGATTGATCCTATTCTGTCGGCTCAAGAAAAAGGGGGAGTGTTGGAAAATTTATTGTCCCTAAGCCTCTTCCCGTTGCTACCTATCTGTCAGGGGCATTTGTTGCCTATAGCTGAAAGATTGTTTTGGGGATTGTTTTCCCCACTTGCTCTTGACATTCAGCTGAAGACTGCAGAAGAATTAATGCTGGTAGGAATTTTTGAATTCCCAATTTACTATAGTAGGTGATTTCAAATTTGAGAGGGAATTTTTGAAAGACAAAATAAATGAAGGAAAATTATTCTATCAATTGGAAGGAGTTTCCTATGCAGCAGCAGTCTATAGATAGAAGAGAATGTTTTTGTTCTTTGTGTGATTCAAAGAATTCCGTGTGATCTCCCAGAAGCTCCTAAACAAGAGCAACAATTTGTTTTGTGTTTGAGCAGTGATTGCTCCTGAAGAGATCTGCGTAGCTCCCACTAGTGAGCTCCTAGCAGCTCCTGAAGTTTGTTGTTTGTGTGGTTGATTTGGTCATGAAGCTCCTAGAAGTTATTAGTCTATAGTTTGAATTTAGTTTCTAAGTTTTATATTTAAATCCTTCATGCATTTCCATTTCCAGCTTAGTTAATATAAAAAGGAAAATATTGCATGCCTAGATTTGTCTCCTATGTCTTTTGCTTCCATATTTTGATTTGTGTATTTCCATTTTGGCCGAAAAATAGAGTAGTAGCTCTGTGTTTTCTGTGCATTCAAAAATGATGACATGGGATTAGAGCCATACCCATTTCCTTGTGAGTTAGGGCATTTGTTTTTTCTGGGTATTAAGTTTTTTGTGCAGGAGACATGGCTAGAGATGAAGGAAAGAGTTGGCAGTAGCCACCGTCCTTTAATGGACAAAACTATGATGTTTAGGAAAAAAAGATGAAGAACATAATAGTCGCCAATGATTTGTGGGAGTTTGTGGTCAGTGGGTTCAATGATGTAACTAACCTAGCAATATATGTTGTGCTCACAAACAACCAAAAGAACTAGCTGAAGGAGTTGAGGAGGAAAGATGCTAAGGCATTGAGTTTGATAGAAGCAACCTTGATAGAGGCCATTTTTTCTAGAATAGCAGCAACTAACTATGCAAAGAAAGCTTGGTAAATCCTCTAGACAAACTACAGAGGGACTAATAAAGTCAGATTGGTGAAGCTCCAGATGCTTTGAAAAGAGTTTGGGACTCTTGAAATGAAGGACAATGAGTTCATCTTAGTTTTTCATACAAGACTCTCATGTTTAATAAACCAGTTGAGAGTGAATGCTGAGATCATTGATGATCAAAGGATTGCAGGGAAAATTCTCAGGAGCTTACCCACAAAGTTTGATGCAGTGGTGATTTCCATTGAAGAGGCAAAGCATCTCACAATGTTGTCTGTTGACGAGCTGATGGGTTCTCTGCCAACCCAGGAGTAGCACCTAAATAGGTCTGCTACTTCTTCCCAAGAGCAAGCTTTTAAAGCTCAGTCAAATGCAAGAGGCAGGGGGAGAGGTAGAAACAACTCCAAACATGGTAGAGGGAGATCTGGACATGGTAATGCTAGAGAAGAAAGCTTGGCATGAGCAAACAATCAAGAGGGAGTAAGCAACTCTTAGACCAACTCCCGAAGAGGCAAGAAGAACAATAGTTTGAATCAGAAGAATGACAAGAGCAATGTAGAATGCTACTATTGTCATAAATTTGATCATTATGCAAGTGACTGATGGACAAAGTAGTGTGATCAGTCAAAAGAAAATGCAAATGCGGATGATTCAAATGTGGCTAAAGGAAATCAATCCACTGCCTTCATCATGTGCAACATTGGTGAAGAAGGCATCCCTGAAGTCTAGTATTTGGACAACGCTTGCAACAACCACATGAGTGGTAATGAAAGTCTATTTTCTTCCATTAATAAAAATATAAAGTCTAAAATTAGAATGGGGAACAATGGATTAGTTCCAATTGTTGGAAAAGGATCTATTATGATCCGCACCAAGAAAGGTGAAAAGAAGGAGATATAGAATGTATTTCTTGCTCTTGGGTTAAAGCACAACCTCATGAGTGTTGGGCAGCTGATCCAAAATTGATATAAAGTGATGATGGAGAAGGGTCAATGCATCATTTATGACAAGAATGAGAGGATGAAGGTGTTTGCAGAAGTTCAAATGACAAAGAACCAGATGTTTCCTTTGAATATTGAGACGTGTTTCTCATCTCAGTCCGCTATTGCACCTCTCATGAATGAAAAATGTACAATAGTAAAACAATTTGTCCTCAAGAGCACCATTCAAGACCCCTCCAAGCTATGGCATCTCAAGTATGGACATTTAGGCTATGTTGGTTTGAGTCTTTTGTCCAAAAATAAAATGATAGATGGTTTGCCAAGAATAGTAGAGCCTAATGTTAAGTGTGAGGCTTGCATTTTAGGCAAGCAACATAAGCAACCCTTTCAATCGGGTAACTCTACAAGGGAAAAATCACCATTGGAGCTAGTGCATAAGGATTTGGTAGGCCCTATGCAAATAATTTCTATTGGTAAAAGCAATTTTTTATGACCTTTATTGATGATTACAGCCATAAGACATGGGTCTATTTTTTGCAACATAAATCTGAAGCTTTTGACAAGTTTTTGTTGTTTAAGGCCCAAGCTGAAAGAGAGAGTGGACATTTTATCAAGGTCCTAAGGTGAGATCAAGGAAGAGAGTATACCTCCAATTAGTTTGAAAATTTTTGCAAGAAAAATGGCGCCAAGAAGGAGCCAACAACTAGTTATACTCTGCAGCAAAATGGATTGGCAGAAAGAAAGAATAGGACCATCGCGGAGATGGCAAGGAGCATGATGAAAGCAAAGGGACTCCCAACTAAATATTGGGGAGAGGCTATAGTAACAACTATTTATTTGATAAATAGAAGTCCAAAAAAGGTAGTTCATGAAAAGATCCATCAAGAGGCATGGACAAAACACAAGTGGACAGTTGAACACTTGAGAGTGTTCGGTTGTATGGCATATGCACACGTGCCTAAAGAAAAGAGGCAGAAATTGGATGACAAGGGTGAAAAGTGTGTTTTCACGGGCTATAGTGAGGAGTCCAAAGCCTACAGGCTATACAACCTAGTTACCAAGAAAATCATCATCAACAGAGATGTGGATTTCTTAGAAGAAGATTCTTGGGATGGTCTGACAGCTCCTAACAGCTCTCGACCACCCCTTACAACTCCTAAAGAAGTAGAAACAAATCAGCAAGAAGAGTCTGTAGATGCTCCTGAAAGCATCATACGAGCTCCTAAAAGCTATGAAAGAGCTCCTAAAAACTCCTGATGGCTCCTAACGGCTCCTAAAGCAGGTGGAAGACAGTTAGGAAGACAATCACAGACAGCTAAAGGATCAGCTCCTGAAGATACCAATCGAGCTCCTGAGAGCTCTCGACAGCTCCTAAACCTACCTGTTCAGCAGAGCAACAACAATAGTGAAAGTTCAGACCCCTTTCTCACCTCCCTAATGCCAAATAATACCAAGAGTCTAAGGGAGATCTACTAGAATGAAAAGTATGATGAAGAATTTGATGAGAGTGTGAATTTTTCATTTTTTTCTCATAGTGATCCGATTTATTTTGAGGATATAGTGAAAGAGGAGAAATGGTGTGAGGCCATGGATGAGGAGATAGATGCAATAGAGAGGAACAACACATGGGAGTTAACTGATTTACCTCTTAACAAGTAAGTTATTGGAGTGAAATGGGTCTACAAGACCAAATGCAATGCTAAAGGATGGATAGAGTAGCACAAATTAAGATTAGCTGTCAAGGGGTACAAACAACAGTTTGGGAGAGATTATAATGAGACATTTTCCCCCATTGCAAGGATGGAGACCATGCGGGCAGTCATAGTAATTGCAGTCCAACACAAGTGGAAGGTGTTTCAAATGGATGTGAAGTCTGCCTTCCTTAATGGAGAGTTGAAAGAGGAAGTTTAGGTGGAGCAACCATTCAGATAGGAAGTTTCAAGTAAAAACACAAGGTGTATAGGCTAAAGAAGGCCCTTTATGGACTGAACCAATCTCTACGGGCATGGTACAACAAGATTGACTCATATTTTATGAGCAATGGCTTTAGCAAAAGCAATGGTGAGCCCACTCTTTACATCAAGGCAACAAATGGTAAGATTTTGATTGTTGTCTTGTACGTTGATGATCTAGTTTTCACTAGGGATGATGATTTGCTCATTGCTGATTTTAAAGAGGCCATGAAAAGTGAGTTTGAAATGATAGATTTAGGTCTCTTGAGATATTTTCTAGGCATAAAAGTAAAAAAAATGCATGATGGTATATTTATCTCTAAAAAAAATATGCAAATGAGATCTTGAAGAGATTTAGAATGTTTGAAAGCAAGTCTGCTCCAATACCAATAGCCATAGGTCTAAAGTTGAGCAAGGAATATTGTAGCAGCAATGTGGATCTGACCATGTTTAAAAGTTTGGTTGGAAGTTTAATGTATTTAGCTGCAACTAGGCCTAATATAATGCACACTATGAGTCTTATTTCCAGATTTATGGAGACTCCAAGGGACACCCACTGGCAAGCGGGTAAAAGAATCTTGAGGTATGTGAATTGAACCAAAGGATATGGCATTTTGTACACAACATCAAATGAGTTTGAGTTGGTTGGTTACATAGACAGTGATTGGGAAGGAAGTTTGGATGATAGGAAGAGCACATCGGGCTATGTGTTTCATTTGGATTTGGGAGTCATTTCATGGGCTTCCAAGAAACAAACCATAGTTTCCCTATCTACAGCAGAGGCTGAGTATATAGCAACGAATGCAACATGTCAAGCTATTTGGCTGAAAAGAATCTTGGCAGATTTGAGAGAAGTACAAGAAAATGGAACAACAATTTGTTGTGACAATGTTTCATTGATAGCTTTGACAAAAAATCATGTGTTTCATGGAAGAAGCAAACACATTGAAATCAGGTATCATTTTATCAGAGAATTGGTTGAGAATGGTGAAATTAAAATGGCATTTTGTAGGTCTCAGCAACAACTAGCAGACATATTCACCAAGCCTTTGAGCAAGGACAGTTTTGAGTGCCTAAGAAGCAATTGGGCATTGTTGATTTGAATCAGGATTGATCCTATTCTGTCGGCTCAAGAAAAAGGGGGAGTGTTGGAAAATTTATTGTCCCTGAGCCTCTTCCCAATGTCACCTACCTATCAAGGGAATTTGTTGCCTGCAACTGAAAGATTGTTTTGGGGATTGCTTTCCCCACTTGCCCCTAACATGCAACTAAAGACTGCAGAAGAATTAATGCTGGTAGGAAGTTTTGAATTCCCAATTTACTACAGTAGGTGATTTCAAATTTGAGAGGGAATGTTTGAAAGACAAAAGGAATGAAGGAAGATTATTCTATCAATTGGAAGAAAGATTTTTCTGTGCAGAAGCAGTCTGTAGACAAGATAATTTTTTTGTTCTCTGTGTGATTCAGAGAATTTTGTGTGAGCTCCCAGAAGCTCCTAAACATTAGTAGTTGTTTTTTTTGTGTTTGAGTAGTGATTTCTCTTGAAGAGCTCTGCGTAGCTCTCGCTAGTGAGCTCCTAGTAGCTCTTGAAGTTTGTTGTTTGTGTGGTTGAGCAACTTATGAAGCTCCCAGAAGTTAGGAGTTTGTATTTTGAGTTAGGTTTCTATGTTTTATGTTTAAATCCTTCATGTATTTCCATTTCCAGCTTAGTTAATCTAAAAAGGAAAATATTGCATGCCTGGATTTGTCTCTTGTGTCTTTTGCTTCCACATTTTGATTTGTGTATTTCCAGTTTGGCTAGAAAATAGAGCAGTAGCTCTATGTTTTCTGTGCATTCAAAAATTATGATAGGAATCCTAAAAGAGGTATCCTAAAAAAATATGAAGGCCATTTAAACCATCTTGCTTGTATGGCATTTCATCCATTTGGGTTATATTTGGGCATCACTAGTTTCGACAAGACATGGAGATTGTGGAATTTTTAACACAGTAATTTAATTTCCACTGCAAGAACCTGGCATAGTGTAATATTAGTAGATACCCTTATCGTGCTCTTTTTCAAATTCAACTTAGTTTAGTCATATTTATGTGTTGGTGCTAATTATTGATAAATTGATTGCAAACATAAAATTATAAACAAACATAGATAACACACATATTTATAGTGGTTCGTCAAAAAGATTATATCCACTCTCAAAGTAGGGGAAACTAATATTATTAATCTAAGTTGTTTTACAATACATCAACTAGTCATTGCAGCAATCAATACAACCATACATAATCACTCATTACCATGTACTCAACCTTTAATAACCGATAAAAAGAAAGAGACTTCGAGAGGGAAAACAAGGGGACACAGTTGAAACTGTCAAGAAGAAACCGTTGGGCTTTATATTCTGAACAATCTCCCACTTGAAGTCCAACGATTGTTGCAACATATCAGACATTCCCCTACTTCAAGCTTATTATCACTTCTTCCCAATGCCGAGAGAAGCTCTACAAAACTTGAACTTCTCCTATGGTACAATCTTCGTCAATGCATCAGTCAGGTTCACTTTAGTATCAATCTTCTCAACTTGCAACTTACCCTCTTCAAGTACATGTTGAATGAAATGATATCAAATTTCTATATGCTTGGTTCTATTATGAAAAGCGAAGTTTTTTTGCCAAGTCAATAGTGATGTTTCTATCAAAAAACAAGGTGAAAGTAGAATGCTTACACCACAATTCACCCAACAACCATTATAACCATATCATCTCCTTTGCTCCTTCAGTGATAGCAATGCATTATACATCAGTAGATGATAGTGCAGCCACTTGTTGCAACCGTGAAACTTGGCTAATCACAGTCTTGGAAAATGTAAACACATAACCTATAGTAGACCTCTATTTGCCTAAATCTTCAGCCATACTGAATCAACATATCCTTGTAGGTGAGTGTCCTTACCTCCAAAACACAAAACATGATCCGAGGTACCTTTCAAGTACCGTAAAATCCACTGAACTACCTGTCAATGAATTTTACCTAGTTTACTCATAAATCTGCTCACAACTCCCACTACATGAGCAATATCTAGACATGTATAAACCATGGCATAATGAGACTCTTGACTACTGATGAATACATAACACCCTTAATTTGTTCTTCATCTTCTTGAGTTTTTGGATATATTGCTAATGATAAGCGAAAGTGATCAACCAAAGGAGTACTAATAGACTTGGCACAAGTTCATCATATTGAACCTATCCAAAACTTTGGCAATATACCTCTCTTGAGATAATCTGATTTCTCTCTTTTTTTTGTCCTTGATTATTATCACCCCAAGAATCCTCTTTGTTGCCCCTAAATATTTCATGGAAAAACGTTGAGCCAAATGTTGCTTCAATTCAGGAACAATCCTCACAGTAGTACCAATAACCAACATATCATCAACATAAAGCAAAAGTATAACAAACTCACCATTTGCAAGCTTCTTTTAGTAAATGCATAGGTCTAATTCACAATGAATAAAATGTTGGTGGGCCATGAAGCTATCGAATTTAAGATACCACTACCTCAGGGCTTGCTTGAGCCCATACAAACTCCACTTCAATCTGCAGAATAAATGCTCCTGATCCCATTTAGCAAAAATTTTAGGTTGCTCCATTTACAACTCTTCCTCAATATCTGCATGAAGAAATGTTGTTTTGATGTCTAGTTGTTCAAGCTCAAGATAACATACAACTGCCATGCCCAAAACAACTCAAATCGTTGTCATCTTCACAAATGGTGAAAAAAATTCATTGAAATCAATTCCCTTTTTCTGATCAAAACCCTTCACAACCAATCTGGCCATGTAGCATTTACTAACTCCATCTTCTTCTTTCAATCTATACACCCATTTATTCTTCAATTTTTTTTTATTTGGTGGAAGAGTAACCAAATCCCATGTATCATTTTCCATCAATGACTCCATTTCGTCTTGCAATGCCTCCATCCATTTCACTGAATTTTCATCTTTACAAGCTTGGTTAAGAGTTGTAGGCTCTAACTAATTGGAGATAAATAATTCATAGTCTTCAAATTTTTCTGAACACTTCTTCTCACGGGTAGACCTCCTTAATTCAGGAGCCTGTTCTTGCAAATTTGTGTCCAAATTTAATCTTTGAAATTGATTTTGAATATCATCCATATCAGACTGTAAATTACTTTTTCCTTGTACATTTCCTCCAATGCTCTACCCTTGCACGCTAATTGACTCTACCATTGAACTACCAACACTCTTAGTTGCTTGCAAATTAGGCATTATAGTCCCTTCTTGTTGTTTTGAATTTTCAACCAGCTACAATGGACCAAATAAGGGTAGCAATGGGACAATAGAAGGTTGTGGACCAATTGTAGGTTGTGTAGGAGTTAAGGAAGGGTGCATAGAAATATAAAAAGGTTGTGTAGTAGTTGGAAAATACACCATTTGAACATTAGCAGGAAACACATTAACATATAAGGGTTGGATATTAATAGAAGACTATGTTTGAAATGTGTTGGTTGCACAAAAGTATGAAGAGGGGCACCAAGACTCAATGGCTATGTACAAGTATTTGGAGGTGGGGAAAACACTATAGATGGATGTGCATTAACAATTGTAAGAGGCAGTGATGAAGTAATAGGAGGGATGCCAATGCTAGAGGGTTGTGTTGAAAATTGTGGAGGCTATGTATTACCAGGAGGAGGCAAAAAACTAACACTTGGTGGATGTGAAGCACCTTGTATAGGATGGGAGATAATTCCCTGTGAAATTTGATTTTTTCCATTGTCAAAGAGATCAACCTATATATAATTATTTGAAGATGTGCTATATTTTTGCAACCCAGGGAAAGCTTTCTTGTTAGAAGCGACATCCTGACTACAAGGAAACTTTTTGGAAATAGGATCCCAAAGCTTGAAATCAAATAGAACCTCACCATATCCAATAAATACACATCTTTAATATTTTGCATCATGGGTATGTCCGGGATCATCATGGAAAAATAGGCCCTTAAGTGGTAAAATTAGAAAAATCAGTTAGGGCAACTTGACGTAAAATTTGAATAAGTTATCTATATTATTTTAAAAATATGTAAGAATAGAATCTATATAAAATTGAATGTAGTTTCTAAACAACCAGTTTACTTTAAAAAAAAGAAATCTATTTGGTGAAAATTTGAAATTTCAATGTAGTAGTACTTAAATTTCGGGAAAAAATAAGTAGGTGTTTTCTAACCACTAACCACAATAAAATGCTAATATTTTTTTATAATATTTTAGACATAAGTAGAGAGACTCATGTTTGGATGTGATGCATATTTTTTTGTAATTTTTTTCGAGTAAATAATTAATTATGATTTTGTTATTACAAATTTTAAAAAATATAAAACCTCGTATGTCTAACCACCTTAACTTGGTCAAAACTTCATGAAATTCAATTTTATTTTTTAATCCTATAGTATACAAAGCATAGAATGTGATGCATGTTTTGGATTCAAAAATGTGATACTATTTGAAATCAATAGATGTTTTTCAATTAGCCTATCAATCAACACTTTAGTCATAATTCAAATAGAAAACGAATAATTATTTATTAAATTCAAAGTAAAGAATAATTTATATTGGTGGAAAGCTAAGAATATCCTTTAAAACCCTTTTCATTTCATCAATTTTGGGTAAAACAAATTGTTAGCCACATACCCTACCCATCATATTGCCAATTTTTGGCCCATCATGATCCTGCACATACCCATCTAACTTTGTTTTCTACTCTTTGGGAACATGAGCAAAAGCTTCACACCCAAAAACATGAATATGATTATAAGAAATTCATTTTTGGAGCCATCTCTCCTTCGGGATAATAAAATCCAATCGAGATGAAGGGGCTCAATTGATCAAATATTCTATTGTATTACAAGCCTCTACCCAAAATTCTTTCCCCAATCAGGCATTCAAGACCATACGCCCAAATCTCTCAAGAATCGTTTGATTCAACCTCTCAGTTGCACCATTTTCTTGAGGGGTGAAAGGAACTACCTTAATCCGATGAATACCATTATCTACACAAAAGGTTTCAAATTCTAAAGAGAAAAAATCTCCACCATTATCTATTTGTAGGAATTTAATTGTGTGTCCAATCTGATTTAAATCAACAATAGCCTTAAAAGTTTTAAATTTTTAAAACACCTCTGATTTTCTACTCATCCTGTAAATCCATACTTTTCTAGTGCAATCATCAATAAAAGTAACAAAATAATTAGTGCCTCCAATGGAGGTTACCTCTATTGGACCAAAAAAATCTGAGTGCATGAGCTCCAAAGATGTAGAATTTTTATCATGACCAATCTTCAAGAAGCTGGTCTGACTCTGCTTACCTTAGAGGCAATGCTCACATAACTCCAAATCAACTGATTTTAGGCTAGGAAGTTGATCCATTTGAAGCATGACTCCAAGTCTTCTTTTTCTCATATGTCAAAGCCTCTTATGCCAAAGCTCTAAACCACTATCCACAACCACCATTGCAGCTCCCACTTCACCATGACACTCTAAAACATAAAGATTACCCATTATTTTTCCTTTTGCAAGTGCCAACACACCTTTGGTTACTTTTCAAGTATCTAACAAAAATTTGGCATTGCACCCATGAGCATAAAGTTGGCTCACTAATAGTAAATTGTGTTTCAGCATAGGAACATGTCTTGAACATCCCTCAAAATCCATTTATTTCTATTTTTTAATTGTAATATCACATCAACTTTGCCTATTATTTTAAATTTTTTACTATCACCAAGAAAAACTCTACCAAACTTACCTTCTTGACAGTTGGTGTAAACACCCTAACATGGAGTAGCATGAAAACAGGCACCAAAATTGAGCACCCACAAGTATGTAGTAGTGTCACTCAATGATAAAATCAAAACACCATCATCTTTGTCATATGCGATATTTACTTCATTATTGCTCACCTTTTCTTGTGCTTTTTTGTAATTCCAACAATTAGTTTTTGTATGATCTAGTTTTCCACAAAACCAACAATCACCATTTTTTCCCCTATACTTCGATCTTCTTGTTGATTTGGATCTCCCTCTGTTATTATTTTTGCCTCTATCTTGACTCCTTCCCCTATTGTCAGTACTTACAACAGTTAAAGTGTCATCAGAAGAGGGCTCTTGATTCTTCCTCCTCATGTCTTCACTGAGAAGTGTGGCTGCAACATCATCAAATTTTAATTTACTTTTGGCAGCCACCGAAGTGTTAATTTCCATCACAACCCTTTCCCAATTGTTCGGTAAAGAACATAATAAAATAATTGCTTTAATTTCATCATCTAAATTGGTACCCACTAAAATCAATTGGGTGACCAAGGTATTGAATTCATTGAGGTGATTTGAATTAATCCCACCTTCTCTCTAGTGGAACCCCTAAAAATGCTTTATGTTACACTGAAAACCTTTTGAAAATCTAGTTATTTTCATGTTTTTGGACTTAGGGTTTCACCTATTATCATGCCTTAGGGTTTTTGAATTGCTAAAACCCTTTCCAAACAATCCTAATTCTAAGTCCTTTGCAAATGTTATGTTTCATCGTTAACCTTTCATCATCGATTCTTGGTCTTTCAAGTCATGGCTTATGTTGTTAAGTCTGTCTTATTACTAGCCCCCAAGTCTTAGCAATCCTGGTCATTACCCATCATTCTATTAAAAATATTGCCTTATGTTTGGCGAGTTTGTAATATTTTAATGTTATCCCAGGTCCTAATTTTAAATTTTAATAATTCCATCATTCGCCTAAGGTTTCAGCATTAATATTTATGTCCATGTTTGTCATCTACCTAGCAATGCCCCCCTTTTAAGAACTAATGTGTGCACATGTTGAGTAAATAATCTTATGCCGACTATCGGATATGGAGGATCAAATCCTGACTTTCCTCGTTTCCCCGCTCGATTTTTATATTCATTAAAATATTCTCATGGGCTGGCAGGTTGAGGACACTTGTCTCTTTGTCAACAAGACCCACTGAATTTTAAAGGTGGCGAACACCTTGCCAATTGAGATCAACGGTTGAGGATGAAATAGCGTGGGTAAATCTTGACTGCTCTCTGCCATCCCATGTGGAAGCCACCTCTACCTCTCATCTCTTAGTGGGGAAGCGGGAGAGTGCCACATGGAATCATATGAGAGGCAAAAGAAACATTAGAAAAGGGGAAATATTAATGAAATATTTTAGTCATGGGTCAGAGGTATTAAATCTTGGGCTACTAATGAGATTTTTAAAGAACGTGTTTTAAATGCAAGTGAAATATTTTAATCTTGGTCGTTGGTTCCATCTGAGAGTTATGAGCATGGGTAGGTGGTCTTAAGGTAAATCACACACATGTGGAAGGCTTGAGATTTAATTAGAGCCCTTCCCCGCCTCCCTGTTGTTCAAAGTTGCATGCAGGTTAAGACTCATGGGGAAGTGGGAAGGTTGACATGTAGGGTTTTCCTTAGCACTTAATAGATGGTGGAGCTCACAGATGGGTTGGAGGCCTTTTCCACATGATTTATTCTGATTGGGTAAAAGTAAACAACTACTTATAGTCAAATTTTTCAAATGTTGTTGACTCAATCTAGATCGTTTGTCGATCCATCTCACTACACGATCAACGACCAGGTTTCAAACTTATGTGGCTAGTTGTCAGCTCACTCACGTGAGCTTTCTTTTGAACATTAATGGTGGACACACTCCAATCATTTGACATAAAGAGGGTTGTTAGCCATTTTCTTTCACAATTGCAATCATTGAGTGCTAAAGAATTGGTCTAGAGCTAGAAGAAGAAGGTATTTAGAGCTTAAGCAAATGGTTGCAGAGGCATTGAAGATTTTTTTTTTGGATAAGCAGGTGTCCACACCTTTCTTTGTCAACTATGCATAATTAGCTAGTTTGGGGAATTGTTGAAAGTTATGTAAGCATTAGGTACTTAGGGTTTGCAAGGGTTTTTTTTGAAAATTTTGTTGGGTTGGTATGAATTGCACATGTTTTGGGATGGTTTTCATTCTACAAGTTTGTTTTTGAGAACATAAACTAGTGAGGCTCTTCTGTAAGTGAAAAATCGTAAACCTTAGGTCTGTTATATTGAGAAAATGAGTGAACCTAGCATGTCAGAGCCCAAACCAGAGAGGAAACCCAAACATAAAAGGGTCAAGAGGCCTAAAGCCCATGATGACACACCTAAAATTAAGCCAGATGTACCTGAGAAATCTACAAAGCCAGGGGGAAAGAAGAGAACTTTTTCCATGGAGGGTGAAGCCAAGGGTATTACTGAAGGTGATTACAGGACAAATGTGTTGGCTAGGCACAAAAGGGATGATAATGATGATAAGGCTAGTCAGTCTAAGAAGAAAATGAAGAAGGATAAGGATCACAAGGCTTATGATTCTTATATGGGGGAACCTGATGTTGCCATGGAATATGAGGAAAATTATATAAGTGATATGGAAGAAATTGATGTAGAATATGCCCAATATCTTCTTGCAATTGCAAGTCAAGAAGACTCTGATGAAAGCAAGATAAATTCTCCAGTTTGAACAAAATCACAAAGGTGACATGCATACTTTGATTCTGATGATGATGAACCATTGCAAAAATAGAGTTCCAGTTTGAATTTTTTAATCTTGGGCGATGATGTGGATGTGAGTTTTTGATACTGCTACAACAATGAAAGATCTCATTTGGAATGTGGGTAAATCTTCTTCAACGAATGTTAAAGAGTTTTTTTTCTTATGTGCTTTCCCCCCTTTGTGAAAAGTGTAAATATAACTACTTAAGGAGTTTTGAAATTGAAATGCAAATGAATTTCTAATGTAAAATGTGATTGAAATTATAATTTGGCCTGAAGCTTGTTGCTCCCATGGTTCTATAAATGGGATTTCAAGGCCAATCACATAGGTCTTTTGATGGTGAAGCATTCAAGGTCATGTAAGAGCAATTTTTTAAATTCAAGCAAAAATGAATAGAATGGTTCTAAGTCTTAGGTGTGAATTCTAGCTTGTAATAGGAATAATAGTTTTACAACATCAATGGCATATGAATGAAAATTGCAAATTTTGGAAAACTTTCTCTCTCATGTATTTTGCCACACAAATTATGAATAAAATGATGAATGATCTTTTATTTATTTTCAATCTCTTTAGTTGAATGTATGGTTTTCTTTCTACTTTAGTTTAAAGAACTAATTAAATGCTTTGATGAAATCATAGATCTGTGTGGTGGAGTATTAGGATTACTAAGTAGTTCTTGTTTTGGATACATTGAGTTGTGTATTGCAAAGTAATATAACAATAGTCATTAAATGCTAGGTTTAATTGTTGATATATTATAGTTTGTTACAAATATGATTTTTTCACCCATGGATAAAGCATTATTCTGTTAATTTGGTCATCTTTGAAGTAAATTGATTCAATATTACCTATCAAATAACAAATTCATATTAAAAATAAGTTACACTATAAATTGTTGCAAAGTTGTATGAGATCTACCCATTCCTTGCTTTTGGATAATAATTTACTAAAGAATTATCCAAATTCTTGAAGAATTATGTCTAGTTGTAGTTGGTAGGAATGTATCTTTTAATTAAAATGTTATTGGTAAGTTGGCACAAGAGTATCAATTCAAACATTGTCAAGATGAGCCTCCTAGGTTTTACAGAGCCAAAAGTGTAGAGGTCAAGCCTAGAAATCTTGTATCTATTTGTTGGCCAATCCTCAAAATTCATAGATAATGCCTGAGATTAAGTTTGGTTCTCAAAAAAATAACCAACACATTGGTGACTCTATTGGGGGAATTGCTAGTCCAAAGTCTTTAGGTTAGATTTGATACAGTTAGAGTCAAGTATTTTAGTGTTCTTCACTGCTTGGAGAAAAAATTGTTCAAATTCTCATCAAATAAGTCAAATCCAATTATATTCTTTGAGTTCTGGTCCCATTTTCCCTTTCATACAGAGTTGTGCTCAAGGTCTTCTATGAAATTGTGAGTGCATCTCCAAAGTATAACTAGATTCTATTTCCCAACATTGTGGGTGGTGAATCTGAAGTCTCTTGTGCTAGTGTAACATTCAAATTTCCAAAAGAGAATTTTGAATAGAAGTCTAAAAATATGCATGGAACTAGAAGTAGAATGAATAAGAATTCGGAGCAAAAGCTAGAATCTGAGCTGCCTAAAAGCAAGAAGGGCTCCTAGATAAAGAAGAATGATGAAGCAAGTAAGTCCACTGACCATCAGGCTACTAGTACACCTTCTAATTTACATGTAAATGAAAAGGCATTTGGATCTAATATGCCTAATCAAAATGAGCAAGGTTTAACCACTGATAAAATTCTTGAGCACCATCATAGGATGTCACAGGAAGAAGAAAGCTAGGAATTATGGGAAAAGGAAAATAAACTTCAAGGCAGATGGGTTGCCCCTAGAGATAAATATGTTTTTAATAATGGTAATTTTAAACCAAGGGTTAAGTTCCATAGTATCATTTCACACCATTCTCCTAAGAGAGAGGCAAAAAATCTTGTTTATTATACCCTTGAACCTTGTGAGTCTGATTTTGTCTTGGAAGATGAAGATGATATAGATAAGGATATGCAAGCCTTAGATGAGGAAGAACATAGAATTAGGGAGTTGGAAGAGATAAAAGCCAGGGAGATTGCAAAGAGGAAGGAAAAGGAGTTATAAGAGAAACAATTGAAAGAAAGGGAAGAGAGAATCAAGGAAAAGGCCTTGGAGAGAGATGCACGAAGGAAAAGAATTGAGAAGATGAAGGAAGCATTAAAGGAACAACCAAATCCTAAGGCTCCTCCTAAAACTACTACTAAGACAACCCCTAATCCTCCTAAAGTCACTGACCCTTCTGCTACTATCAACAAGCTTGTGGATCATGGGAAGAAAACCATGGATCAACATAAGAAAACCATTCCATGTACCAACACCAATACAAATACAAACACTCCATCCACCAATATATCCACCAAGAATGATCAGAACAATTCCATTTCATCTAATCCACCCCTTGACTTGATATCTTGAGATTGCAACTAGAGAATGACAAGTTGCAACATGACTTGAAGAAAGCTGAAATTGAGCTTGCAAATGCAAAGATGGCAAGAAAGATCTCTTTCCTTATGATCTCTATAACTAATCTAGTAGCTTCAAGCTCTAGAAACACTAATCCCGAGCCACATAAGACCAAGTCAAATGAACATACTCCTAGTGGAGGTGGTGGTGGAGATCAGGGTGCTGGAGGTGGAGGAAATCATAAAAATAAGAATGCATGTTTTGATGATGGAGAAGGAAGTAGCGGGGGTGGAAAGAAGAATGGAGATGGTGGTAATGGTGGAGACGGAAATGCTAAACATCTGGAATACTAAGAGGGGAGGGGTGAATCAGTATTCCTCTAAAAATATTAAAACTTTTGAATAGATGACCACATAACATAATTAAAAGTACCAAATAGAACCAATGTAACACAATATCACATTACACCAATATTTTTATGTAGAAACTCAAGAAGGGAAAAACCATGGAGAGGGTTAACTCTCAAGTATTAAGTAACCAGATACAAAACAAAAATGTGGCTCACTGTTGGGTTGGTTCACTGTCGATGGGCTCACTTCCCAAAATACAAAAACCATCTATAATAGTTGAAAGATGGCTTATAGTCGGATTATGTGTTACAAAACTAAACTGCTATAAGTGCATCTACATATGCATGAATATAGTTCTCATTGAAGCACAAAGATCAAATGTACAAACACTATATCATTTTGCAATATACATCAACAAATCGCTATCACACATCGCATATCATTCTTCATCATTTTTGTATAGGTCACTTCACATATATATGTGTATGTATGTATATCAGATTTGCATATCTACTTTAGTCGACTTGCATCAGAGATGAAGTTGGGTGAGCACATTACACAAGATGTTGAAGACGTCAGCATAGATGTAAAAAGATATCCACAGTATATTGAATAGTGTCGAACCCAAAAACTTATACTAGTAACACCGTTGCCAAAACAATCTAGATAAGCCAGAGGTGGGAATACCGAATTGATAAATGACATCAATGACAAATATCAATAATCTCCCCCTTTGTCATTGATGGAAAAAAAAATTATAGTATACAAAAAATTCAAAAGATAAACTCTAGAACTCCCTCTAAGATGACTATATTTGTTTCTTAAAACCTTTTCTTCTTCTTTCTATTTCTACCCCTTTTGACATCAATGAACAAGGGGTGCAGGGGAAACCTATTAGGATGCACCACTAGAAGAAGACTACTTGATTTTCTGAAGATGGGTGACCCACTTACCCTTATTATCATTCCACTGCAAAATTTCCTTGGTTAGAGTCTATGCATGAACTTGAATGGAGGCAAGAAGAGATTCTCCATCTTTAATGGAGCAAGGGTTAGAAAGAGTTGCTTGTTGTGCCTTCAAGAGGGCACGATTCATTAGTGAAATGCTATTAGCACACAACTCCCAAAGATTTCCTAAGGGAAAAATGATGTTGTCTCATTTCTATTGTAGTTCAAAGTACCTTTTGTGTAATTCCTTAATTAATGATCTCCCAGAACTAGACAAGTCTTCAGATAACTTGAAAGAATGGTATTTCTGCCAGATTGTTGACTCAATCGAGTCAATCTCTTTTTTGATAATGGTTGTGGCATCCAACCACTACAGGCTATATAAATACAAATAATTTCCTTCCTTGAGAAGGTCTTGACCTTGCTTGATTAGTTGTTGAAGATTGTAGAAGGCATTTGCACATCTCTCTTTCAATTCCAACAAGAGGTTATTCCTTTCAGTTTCCTTTTCCTATGGAGCTTTTCTTTCAAATGGGTAAAGAAGTCCTTTATAGCATTAACAAGTGTTTTGCATTTATCTATATTGCTTTTGGACTAATCTATATTGCATTATGGAATAATTCTTTGTAGAGCAACAATAGTCTCCTCAATCAACTTGTCTTTTTCTTCTAACTCCTTAAGCATGTCAATTTTGGATGAAGCCTGAATAGACTCACTAATTTGAAACTTTTGAATAGGATTAATCTTCTCAAAGTTGAGAATTATCTTGGAAGAGGTGATGGGCTGGACCATAATTGGTGAAGCAAGTAAGCTCTTCAAAGTTTCATCAGAATAGGTATTAGTGGAGTTTCCAACACTTTCTTCTCTTTTCTTAACTCTCTTTGCTCTTGGTTCTTCACCTTTTTCTTGCTCTATGTTCTCTTCCTATTTCTCGGCATCAGTTTACGTTGTAGTTTTCTCTTATCCTTTCCTTCTAGTTTCCTCTTCTTCCTTTTCAATTCTCTCCTCTTCTCTTTCATCTTCTTTTTCTTGTTCTTCTTCTGCATTCACTAGAGCATAATCTTTATGTGGAGAATGAGTACGTTCAATTTCTAAAGGATCTGTTTCAATATTATATACTTCTACATTAGTGTATTTTGGTTTAAGATTTACAATGTTTTCAGTATCTAGACTTTCCTCATGAGAACTTGTGGGGGTAGTAGATGATGGAGCAGAGCCATCATCAATCAACATCCCAAGTTTCTCTATCATGCTTGTTAGCTTGTCAATGATATATGATTTCAATTTTCCTACTTCTTTTTGTTCCATAAGGGTATGTTCCCTTTTCTTTGTTCTCAACCTTGACCGACTGAGTTCCTTGAAACTTGCTAATTCTTCCTCTTTTACAACTTTAGAGACAATGGAAATAGCTTCGTTAACAATGTCCTTGTCTATTTTCCTAGCATTTGCTCGGATTTTCAAGAATATCCTCTTTGAAATTATCTATATTTCCATCTAATCTTGAGCAGTATAGAACAAATGCTTGTATTATGTTTTCTTTTCCTTTGGAAGTGGTAGAGTTGTACAAATCACCAACCTCTTTGTATTTTCCTTCTACAAGTAGTTCAAATAAAGTATCTACATTAGGAGGATTATGAGTTATGTTTTTGGATTTCTTCTCTTGGACCTTAATTTGGTACTTGTCTAGGTCTGATTCTAATTTAGATTCTACAAAGATGGGATGAGCCTTAGTGTCTTTCACTTCTTTCACCTTCTTTCTTTGAGTAGGCAAAAGAAGACCTTTCTTCCTCTTACTAGAGAAACTCTTCAAATCATTTGGAGGTTAAACTGATTTTGTAGTGATACTGGATGAGCTACTGGTTGTACTTTGAGTAATTCTCCTAAGAGTTGCAAGTCTTTCTTCTGTCATACCACTTTCTTCCTTAATCGCTTTTAGAGCC
The DNA here is from genome assembly GCA_007258455.2 of Sequoia sempervirens. Lineage (NCBI taxonomy): Eukaryota > Viridiplantae > Streptophyta > Pinopsida > Cupressales > Cupressaceae > Sequoia > Sequoia sempervirens. The sequence goes on from VDFB02276743.1 coordinate 27,660, forward strand.
TTCTATACTCTATTTTTGCTTTCCTTTCAGATCTTCTCATCTCGAATTTCTTTGAACTTTTCCGCTGCTATACTAAACCTCTTCTGAGAGGCATCTTCTAGACTTTCCAACAAAAATTTTGCAAGAAATTTGACATATTCTTCGAATACTTCATACCCCAATTCTAATATCCACTAAGCTCTTGGTGTAATAGCTTCCATTACACATTTGTCGATTGTGACTATGAATGTGATATCATCCTTATATTTGGTGACTGTAGATTTAGGGATTCTATCCCAGTTGTGCATCTTATAGTACAATGAAGAGAAAAATGAAGTAAATTCTATTTCTTGTGTAGTAGTATCAAAATACTTCCTCATTCACTCAACAATCTGGTGAGAAATTGTTTTTTTAAATGACCACACTACCAAATCTAGACCGGGCATTTCACGCATGAAGTAAAATAGCAGAGAGAGTACAAGGGTTCCATACGAGAATGCAAATTTGTTCTTACTTTGTTTGTACAGTGTCAAATTATCAAGGAATTGCTCTATAATGAGCTCACATAAGTCATATTCCACTCCATTTACCACCATTTCATATGCAATGTAGACAACAATAGCTGAGATGGAGTTATCTCTATTAGTATAGTAGACTTTGTTTCCAATGACCTAGGTAGCATACCTCATAGCTATATTTGTCAAGTTGTATGAATTTCTAGAGGCCTACCATCAAAAACGGCCTAAGTTAGGTTTTCAACTTCCTTGTTTTTGACTGCCTTAGGTATCAAATGAATACCGGTGTCATTCAACCTAGTAACAACCTTCATTACTCCTTTTATAATCATATGAGCTTCCTCTAACCATAGGAAGGTGTCATAGAACCTGCTAATAGCCACTCGTACCCATTTATCATCAAAAAAGAAGTGTGGGAAGTCATTCCAGACATGTAATTTCTTTTCTACCAAAACCTTGTATTCAGGTTTGGCATTGAAGTCATCACCAGTGATTTCATTTATAAAAAAATCAAGTAACTTGGTGTGATTGAAATCTTCAAGCTTCAAATGAATGTAAGCCCTAACATCTTTTGTAGGAATGACTCCATGCAGGATTTTTGATAAACAACCAGCCATATCATTTTCAATTGATATATCTAGATATTTCTTGAATTCAGGATGAGGCTAAGATGTCACATTAACCAGAGTGGGAGTAGCCATAATTGAAAGTGTAGAGAAATAGAAAAATTCAAGAAAATAACCTCTTGCAGATGCTCAAACCCTAGTACGCAGGTCGACTTATTTCTTCTCCTTAGCTCCTTGTAATCCTTTCGCTTCAGTGACCAAAATGACTTGTCAATATTTTACTTTTAATCTAATTCCATAATAAGTGAACCTTTTGTATTAATTGTGTCATAACACTTTTCACGATTTCCTATTTATCAGACTGATGCACATGACTTTACCAGATATCCATAAGATACTTGTTCATAGTTCCTGTCTATCGAAGAATCCTTAATCGAGTAGATTTGATAGGCATGCAATATTTTTTTCTCTTGAAGGGGGAAGAAGCAATCTAAACTTTCTTCCCCCGAGCAACAACCTGAGAGTGGCTAATTACCAACACAGAGGTCTACACCAGAATTGGATCCATTTTATTCTTTCTTTCTCTAAATATTCTTCATTTTAGCCTTGACCTTTTCTTTATTGATTTTCTTCATTGGTTTGGTTGGCTTGACTACACTAGTTTTGCAGAATCTTGCAATGTGTCCAATTTTATTGCAATTATAACACCTGTTGGTTTACTTCTTTTATCCTGACCAACACTTTCAGCCTATGTCTATATGCATAACATATATAGCAGTAACCACTAAAATAATTATTTTTGTTTGGTTTCCAATATTGATTAGCTTTGTGACCATAACCATTGCAATTGTGCCATCTACTGGAGTAATATCTAACTTTCTAAGTCACATTAGTTTTGCAATTTAATGCTTTATGACCCAATTTATTGCAATTGAGACAACGACCATTAAAAGAAAAGGATTTTCTACTTTCCTGTTGGTTTTCTAGAGACTTTCCTTTGTTTTCTTTGTTAGATTCGGTCATAAATTATTTTACTAGATTAGGTTTATTATGTGAGCATTTTCCAACTTGATAGCCTAAGCTTTCCTTGTTTGTTGGTGGTCTTTGGGCTACTAAATTTCATCAAGCTTTTCTAAACTTGCTTTATATTTGACCTCTTGCTTCTTTGATTCTTCTAAATTTGATTTAAGAGATGCAACTTCTTGTTCCAATTCTTGCATTCATCAAATTTCCCTTTGATTGCATTATTTAGATGTTCCTTGGTCTTTTCATCTTCTTCACTCTTAGCTTTCAGATCAAGAATAGTAACATTTGCTATCTTAAGTTCATTACTGACCTCCTTATGCCTTAGCTTGAATTTTTGGATCTGATCTTTCAGCTTATGAATGCAATCATTTTCCATTTGAATAGTTTCTAAGAGTTCCTTATTTTCATCTTCAATAGCTTCAAGATCTTCAAAGATGGATATGAGTTCTTTTTGATCCATATGTTCAACCTTTCAAATCTCCTTTGAGCTGTTAGACTCTTCTAAAGGATCTAGCTCTGATACCAATTGTTGAACATCCAGAATATTGAGAGGGGAGGGATGAATCAGTATTCCTCTAAAAATATTAAATTTTTTGAATAGTTGACCACATAAAATAATTAAAAGTAGTGAACAAAACCAATGTAACACAACATCAACATGGAAACCCAAGAAGGGAAAAACCACGAAGAGGGTTAACTCTCAAGTATAAGTAACCAGATACAAAATACAAAGATGGCTCACAACCAAGGTGGCTCATTGTTGGTGGACTCATTTCCCAAAATATAAAAACCAACTATAATAGCTGAAAAATGACTTACAACCAGAGCATGTGTTACAAAATTGAACTGCTATAATTACATCTACATATGCATGAATACAGTTCTCGCTGAAGTACAAAGATATTTTGTACAAACACTATATCAGTTCACAATATACATCAGCAGATTGCTATCACACATTGCATATCATTCTTCATCATTTTTGTTTATCCCGCTTCACATATATATAAGATCTACATATCTACTTTAGTTGGCTTTCATAGGAGATGAAGTTGGGTGAGCACATTACACAAGATGTTGAAGATGTTAGCATAGATTTAAAAATATATCCCACACTATACCAAATAGTATCAGACCAAAAACCTTATACCAGTAACACCGCTGCCAGAACAAGAGATAAGTCAGAGGTGGGAATACTAAACCAATCAATAACATCAATGACAGATGTCAACATGAAATGGCAAGGGAAATGATCAATCTAATGATCAAGAAGATAATGAGCCTAGGAATAATCAAAGGGACCAGTTCATCAGGAGACCAATGGAGGTTGATAGATACTAGCAATTGTGTTTTACTAGAATTCCTAGATATCCTAACCAACTCTTTGATAACATCAGACCTGCATTAGTTAAGTTCTTTGGTAACAATGCCATAATTGGTGAAGATCACTTAAAATCATTTGTTAATATCATGAATGACTTTGAGGTAGAAGCAGAGGATGTGATGATGAAACTTTTCATGTAGTCACTCACAAAGGATGCCAACGGATGGTAAAGAGATTTTCTAGCTGAGAGTATTGCTTCCTAGGAGGAATTCAAAATATTATTTTGAGAGTAGTATGGTGACAAGACTCATTCAAGGTTCCTCTTGAATTAATTTAATAATGTCTCAAAAGGCTCCAATGAGGCAGTTGTTGACTTTAATGTAAGATTTCGGAAGGCCATGAACAAATTACCTCCTCATTTGAGGTTGAATGACAGTGTGTGCTTGGTAAATTACTGCAATGCATTTGATGCTAAAATGAGTTACTGCATGTTGGATAAGAATCCTCAAGCATTAAGAGAAGCATTCAAAATGGAAATTCATATTGAAAATATTAGTAGAGCAACTGGTAAGGTTGGGAGGAGAGATGATGTGAAAATTCTTAAGAATCCTATGAGAGAGGATAGAAACTCTAGTGCCAACGAAGCTTCACTTGAGGATAAGATTTACAACATTGCTAGTACCATAAAGGACCTAAGTTACAGAATTGCAAGGAAAGAGAGAGGTCTTTTTAATGAAAAGAAAAACTTCCAGAAGAATGAGATACCTCCTTGGTTGCAAGATTGTCCATGCAATACTAATTGGCATAATGGAAAGAAAATTCCCAACAATCAGAAGAATACACAAAATAAGGTCCCTCCTAATCCTTTGTAGAAAAATTCAGTTAATTTTGCTCAGGAGACCCCCTGGTGTGTTGTCTTCCATTTACCACATGCTTCCCAAACATATTATGTGGCAACGAAATTTGAGGAGAAATCTTAGTTAGATAACTATGAGCTAATGGAAGTGAATGATGCTAAAGTGAATGTATGTATGCATAGATCTGATTTTGCCGATGTGGATTGTTCCTCAGAAGATGAGTCACATGAAGTGGATGTTGATTTTCAAAGGCATTGATCAAACTCATATCATTAGCAATTTTTCCTTGATGAAGATGAAGACATTGAGGATAACATTTATGCTATGGAAATGGAGGAAGAGGATGTGTCTTTAAGAAGACCTTCTGATGAAGAGTATAAGCAGATGACTATAGCCTTTGTGAGGCCCCACCTATTAGTGAGCATTACAACATTTTTTTTTTTACATATATCAAGGTTTTTAATGAAATCCTAGAATCAAAATATTTGATTAGTGGTAGACACATTCTTTATCTATGAAAGCATTAGTTTTGTATTAAATGATATCCTCAATGGACCTTGTAATAACTAGTATTGTCTTCTTAGAGGAAATAAAACAATTTAATGATAGACTTATTTATAATAAGAGATTAAGTTCATACAATTAAATTAACTTCATTTGTGCATCCCAAAGTCTTTGCAGAATGACGCAATGCTAGTCGTATTGTGCTTGCATAAGTGATTAATGCTATAAATTGGTTTTAAACATGGAATGCTAATCTTCTTATGCTTAATGTATCATATCCTTATTATCCATGGCAATATCTTTGTAAATCTTATTGTATATCTTTGTAAATATTATGCTTAATGTATCATATGCTTATTATCCAAGTATAATTTCATAGTTTCATAATTATTACTTTGAAAATTAATATATAAGAATGATCATAATTAGGGTTCCATGCCCTTCCATTCCATTTTTATATCAGTAAGTTAATTCTGTGAGTTTTAGAATGTGGATAATTTTGAAAAAAGAAAAGAAAAGAAAAAGAATTTTATTATGAATATGACCATGACTTAAATTGATCTTGTTATGAATGTTAGATCATTATGGTAGTGTTGTTTGATTGTTCATGTGATACTTACGAATATCTTATTTTAGCTTTCTTGTGGTAATAACAATGTAATGATTGAAAGCAATTAAATTAGTTTGGATTAAATATTAATAACCCTAATTAGGCTAGATTATTGGTAATTGAATTTGATAGTGAATAGTTATTTTTTTAAGCAAATTGATCTTGATCAATTTAATTTGAATAATTGAGTTTGTGTGTTGTTACTAACCCTAATTACATTGAAATAAGAATTAAAGGATGTTTTGAGACTAGTGTGATTTAAAATTGATTAAAAATATTAAGGAAATGTTATATTGTTATTTTCATTTTTTTAAATGTCATTTGGATAAATTTTATATCTTTTATTCTAAAATTTTAAAATTAGACTTGTGAATATTTCCAAAATTCAAACTTGTAGAAAATAAAATTTTAACTATTATTTTGCCATTTCAACCCACCTTGAGGTAAGGTGTATTTTAGGTTAAGCATTGGTGTGTACAAATTTTGGTACTCACTCTAACGTTGGAAAGACTATGCATTAAATAAACAAGGTTTATGAGTTCAATAGTGTGCAAATTATCTTGGATAAAGCTATGTTGTGTTTTCTCAACATATGTCAAGTATAAACATGAGTGTAGGATAAATGTACAATTCACTCGATCAGGTTCTCGTGCTGCACTCAACCACTAGATACGCGTTTGAATCTAGTCCCTTTGAAGCCTTTATAATAATACCCATTATCTATAAAGTTCACAACAGAATGATTTGGTCTTTTAGCCACACTTGAAGAATGTTTATCTGAAATTTTAGCTTTTGAAATTGCTTCACAAGGCTTTACCTTTCATGTTTGTTGGATGGATATAAGTTTGAATTGCAACGACCAACGTGGTGTAGCCTATGATCTCTTCTGGCATGCAGTAGATGGCATGGACAACAACTGGTTGTGGTAGTAAGAAATATGCATGCACATGGATAATACCAATAGGTAGAGATCTGGAGTAGATGGGGCAGATAAAAAAAAAGAACAAAACAAAAAAGACTAACTCATTTGGGAAGGAAGTAAAAAAACGGGTATGACATCCTTGGGAGGGAGCAAAAAGAAAGAAACAAAAAAAAATAAGATACCAACATATCATTGGATATGGTGAGTTGGAACGGGAGTAACTTTCAAGCAACAAAATTAATAGAAATCAGTCCCGAGCGGAAGAGAGAAGCACAAGTCTGGGAGATATTCTTTCCTGCAAATTTTCCCACTCGTTTTCACCGGTATGGTCAACACAATTTGTGTATAATCTTGAGGTAAGTCACTTGTCATGATTTCAATTTTTAGCCAAAAATATATATATATATATGGGAAGTTGTACATAGCCGTATCATTTCTTGATGTGCTTTATTTCATTCTAAAGTTGTATCATTTCTTGTTGTGCTATATATTCATTCTAAATAATACTGTTGCATAATTTAGCTTTACACATGTTGATTTCATTTGCGTGAAGGTTTCCGAAGCTCCTCAATAAATCTGTTTTGTGCATATCTTACAGTTGTTGCAGTCCCCAATAATACATCTCTTGAGTTATTTTGTCAATAATAGTTCACATGCCTTGTCTAAACTTCTACTTTTTAACGTTGTGGATTTCGGCTTTACACCTGCATATTGCATTTGCTTGATAGTTTCTGATGTCTTTTCAACAAAACCATCTTGTGCATACCCTACAACCATTCAAGCCCCCAGACCACATCTCTTGAGACATTCTGTCAATAAGATTTGTGTGCCCTGTAAATTCTATTACATTTTACATACATTTCTATCAGAGCATTTCCAAGCATGACATGTGACAGATATCCACCTTTTGTTAATCTCGATGGATATATACCCTGTTCCAAAACCCCATTTTGTTGTTGGAATATTATAATCTTCAATTCAACACCTATGCCAGATTGATGACTTTCAAGTTGCCCCCCCAACGTAACCTGCAACATTGATTTTTGATAGGTATATGTGAATTTGAAATGGAGCAAATATTTTTGAGTTTTGAAATAGTTGTTGCAGCCTGCCAGCAATTAATGAAGTTAGGTGAATTTGAAATTTGAAAGTAGCGCTCATTCTCATGAGCTTGCTAGTAGAAGACAAAAAAAAGAGAATGTATTTGTTGGAGTTAGTAAGAAAGCATATTTTTGTATTGGAAGGTGACCCTGTAGTAGGAGATGAAGTAAAGAATGTTCAACACAGAACCAATGATAGCAGCAGCACAGAAGGAATGTTTTAGCAGACGCAATGCATTGTCAGCTGCAGCTATAGAATTGTAGCCGTTTGTATTTTTGAGGTGTGAGTGTAGCACCTAGTCATTGGACATATGTCCAAAATAGTTTAGTTTTATTTTGTTAATGTAAACCAGAGAATATCCTCTGAGTTTTTGTATTTTGAAGAAAGCAAGGAATATATGCAAAGTTATTTTCTATCTGTTTAGTCTTGTTGTGAATGTGTGTATTATGTGTGTTGTTTTTCTATTCTGTAAGTCTAGTAACAACAACAAAGTTGTGTATCAACACCCCTATCGCCCAACAAGTGGTATCAGAGCCCTATTTTTCTGGGTAGTCAAGTTAATTAGTAAGTTTATTGTGGGTAAAGCCCTAGGTTATCTAGGCATTGTTTAGTTTTCTCAAATTTGAGAAATATGGTAGGAGGTGAGAACAAAGGTTGGCAACAACCACCACATTTTGATGGAAAAAATTATGACATATGGGCTAAGAAGATGAGAACCATCTTAGTTGCAAATGACTTATGGGAGTTGGCCACAAATGAGTTCAATGATATCATAGACCCAAATGCATTTGTAGCCCTTTCAGATGCATAGAAAAACTAGTTGAAAGATATAAGAATGAAGGATGCAAAAGCCCTTAGTTTGGTTCAGGCAGCCTTGAGTGAGGCTATTTTCCCACATATTGTAGCATCAAACTATGCAAAACAAGCTTGAGATATATTGCAAAATAGCTATAAAGGGACTAACAAAGTGAGGTTAGCTAAATTGCAGCTCTTGAGAAGAAATTTAGAGACTCTACAAATGAAAGATAATAAGTCCATTTCTGATTTTCACACTAAAGTTTCAACCCATGTAAATCAGCTGAGAGTCAATGGAAAAACAATGGAAGAGCAAAGGATTGTTGAAAAAATCCTAACAAGTTTTCCTACTTAGTTTGATTATGTAGCCATTGCCATTGAAGAGGCAAAGGACTTGTCTCAAATGACCATAAATGAGTTGATGGGTTCACTACAAACCCATGAGCAATGGTTGAATAGATCTGCTCCTTCCTTAGAGCAAGCATTCAAAGCTCAAACCAATGCAAGAGGTCGAGGAAGAGGAAGAAACAATAGAAGAAGAGGTCAAAGAGGAAGAGGTAGAAGCAATTCTGGAAGAGGAGGTTCTGATAGCACAAAGGAGCTGAGCAACTCACAATTAGCAAACCAGAAACCGTGAGGATGAATTGTTGGAAATATGTGCCTCAAAACTATATAGGCTAAAACCCATGAGGGCCAAGCTCTGTGACAATTTCAATGTCCGTCGCAAGCAAAGGTATCATTATGTTTTGCAATGTGTCGCTATGACCTTGAAGTCTTGTCAAAGGTTACACTGCGGAGTTTATCGCTATGACAAGGAGTACTTGTTATGACCTCAGCCGATAGGCCATTCAATCGCGGTATTGGGAGACTCTGGCACCATGATCTTCGTGTAACACGGTAGGCTCGGTGAAGCATCCCAAATGAATCGAGAAGGTCACGCCAACGAGGGAAACATCCACGCTTCTTTGGAGTAGCTCAAAGTGGTCGAGAAAACGCCTTAGCGACCGGTTGTCTTGCCAATAGTGATGGCTATCGGGTAACTCAAGGTCCCGGAAGACATCTCAGCGAACGTTGAAGGTCTCACCAACAGAACACCTTTTGAAGTCTTCTGTAGCTCTTGGTGAATGTTGGTCATCGGTGGAACATGCTGGTTTCGGTAAGAAGTCCTAGGAACTTTGATGAGTCTTGCCAATGATGAAGAGTCTTCGGGATAGCTTAGAGATCTCTGGAGTAAAGTCTTAGCTTAAGGGCAATGTCTTACCGATGGATGAACACTTCGGGTAACCTTTATGTCTCAGATGAACTCTTGGAAAAAGATGTGAGTCTTGCCAACTTCTACTTGTGCTCGGTATGTTTGGGGACTTTGGTATAGCCTTGAGTGACTCACTTTGATCTCCTGGCAAATGCGATAGGTCTGGGCGACTGCTTGGTGACTCGGTGTAACTCATGGAGCTCGATAGAACATCTTAGCGATAACAGAGACTCTTGGTGACATCGGTATGAAGGCTATGTGGCATCGGCGAGACACTGTTATGTCTCACCAAGATGCCAGTACAGTGTGAATTTGTTGACCGAGTAAGACTTCTAATGCGGCATCTCATGGATGAATAGGAGGAGCCAAATATGAATAGTTGGAAGACAGTCAGTTGTGATGGTTCTGTGAGGAAGTTCTATAGATAGAGTTTGACATGGATATATTTAGAGATGGCCAATGGTGATTGGTTGGTTGGTTCAACAGATTGTTGTGTGATTGAAGCAGTGGAAGAATTCTATTCTGTGGACTATATTTGTGAAGGTTCCTATGCAATTTTGTAAATGGTGAATGCTACTATAAACAGACACCTGAATGATAAGTCTATAAATTGTATGTAATCTCAATTACTGTAATACAAAGTGATTTCTCTTGGTGTGGTGCATTTTTCTCCCGTAAGGGTTTTCCCACGTATGTCTGGTGTTCTTGTGTGATTGTCAAAACTTTGTTTCTGTAATCTATTTCTTAGTGCATCTTAACTTGACTATAATTGTAAAATTTAAAAGTGTATCCGTGATCCTTTCCTCGTGGTATTGACATTAGAGAATTATTTTCCGCATCTAATTTTCCTTACACTCTAATACCAAATCAAAGGAAGGAAAAGAGCAATGTGTAGTGTTATTACTATCACAAATATGGCATATGGCCATTATGCTAGTGAGTGTAGAAAGAAGCAACATCACCATGGAGGCCAAAATGCCAATGTAGAAAATGAGAACAAGGTCGAAAATGACAAACAATCCAATGTATTCATTGTTTGCAACCTTGTTGAACATAGCAATGATGAAGTATGGTACTTCGACAACAAATGTAGCAACCACATGAGCAGTAACAAGAACTTATTTTCCTCCATTAACAGCAGTGTAAAAACTCAGATCAAAATGGGAAATGATGAGAAGGTTCCCATCATTGGAAGAGGTGTAGTCAGCATCCAAACTAAGAATGGTGAGAGGCAGCAAATCCAAGATGACTATTATGCCCTCGGCATAAAACATAACCTAGTGAGCATTGGAAAAATGGTCCAAAACGGTTACAAAATCCTGATGGAGAACGAAGAATGCAAGATATTTGATAGAGGAGGAAGCAAGAAAGTGATGGTTGTAGTGTAGATGACGAGAAATATAATATTTTCTCTCAGGATGCACATAGTGTCTACGACAGGAACAACAAACGGTCAGCAACAACATTGTTCACCGACACTGACAGTAGTCACACAATAGTCAACGATTGAACAATAGTTTGCATTCAAGATAGTCATCAAAGACCCATCCAAACTATGGCATTTAAGGTATGGGCACTCAAGCTTTTCAAGTTTAAGTTTATTGTCTAGGAAAGGAATGGTTAGGGGTTTACCATCCATTGTAGAACCTGATGGCAACTATGAGGCTTGCATTTTAGGAAAACAACATAGGAAACCATTTCAATCTGGGTATTCTAGGAGAGAAAAATCACCACTTGAGTTAGTGCACTCAGATTTATGTGGACCCATGAAAACCCCCACATTAGGAGGAAACACATATTTCATGACTTTAATAGATGACTATAGTAGAAAAATATGGTTTTGTTTCTTGAAAAATAAATCAAAAGTCTTTGAGAAGTTTAAGTGGTTTAAGGTAGCAGTTGAGAAGGAGAGTGATCACTATATCAAATCCCTTAGAACAGATAGAGGGGGAGAGTACATCTCCAAAGATTTTCTAATTTTTTGTAGGAATGAGGGCATTCACAAACAATTTACAACTAGGTATACCCCACATCAAAATAGAGTGGCAGAAAGGAAGAATAGGACCATTCAATATATGGTGGCAAGTATGCTGAAAGCAAAAGGGCTGTCACACATATTTTGGGGAGAAGTTGTAGCAACAATAGTCTATATACTAAATAGGTGCCCCAAAAAAGCTATCTATGATAGGATTCCACAAGAGGCATCGACAAATAGAAAATGGAGTGTTGAGCACTTAAGGATATTTGGGTGTGTAGCATGTGCACTCGTGCCAAAGGAGAAAAGGAAAAAATTTGATGACAAAGGAGAAAAGTGTATCTTCATAGGCTATAGTGAAGAGTCAAAAGCCTACAAATTATACAATCCCATCATGAAGAATGTTGTAATCAGTAGGGATGTTATATTTATTGAGAATGAATAATGAGATGGAACAATGGATGACACCATGGGTATTTCAGTTACAATACCCCTTGATGATGATGAAGTTGCAGAAGATAGCAACATAGGGGGAGCTCAAGAGAGCAGTAGCTTAGCAAAAAACTACCATAGAGCATTAGAAAACAACAACTTTGGTGATCTACAACATAAATTTTTTTTTGCAAGTGTTCAACAGAGACAACAGTTTGGAAGCACTGAATAGAGATAGCAGACTAAAAACTCCAGAATTCAGCAAAGCAGTAGCTCCGATAGCCAGCAGTACAATAGCTCCAAAGGTTAGAATAGCAACAGTTCTGAAGCAAACTCAGACCCTACACTCGCACCATTGATTCCATGAAAGACAAGGAGTGTGAAGGAGATCTATGATAGCACACGACATACTAATTTTGATGAGAACTTGGATTTTGCACTATTCTCCTATAGTGATCCAACACACCTTAAGGAAGTGGTAAAAGAAGATAAGTGGTGTAAGGCCATGGATGAAGAGTTGGAGGCTATAGAGAGGAATCAAACATGGGAGTTGACTGATTTACCTAAGGGTAAACAAGTGATTGGAGTGAAGTGGGTCTATAAGACCAAGTGTACTGCAGAAGGGAAAATTGAAAGACACAAGGCAAGACTTCTTGTCAAAGGGTACAAACAATAGCTTGGTATAAATTATGATGAGACATATGCACTAGTTGCAAGGCTAGAAATAGTGTGGACAATGATAGAAATTGCAACACATCAATGGAAGGTGTTGCATATGGATGTAAAGTTAGCCTTCTTAAATGGAGTGTTGAACAAGGAAGTATATGTGGAGCAGCTGCCTAGCTATGAAGTCCTAGGGCAAGAGGACAAAGTGTATAGGCTATGAAAAGCTCTTTATGGGCTGAAACAAGCACCTCGGGCATGGTACAACATAATAGACTCCTATTTGGTGAGTAATGGCTTTAGCAAGAGCAACAGTGAGCCCACACTCTACATCAAATCAGCTGAAGGTGATATTTTAATTGTTGTTTTATATGTAGATGATTTGATTTTTACTAGTAATAGTGACAGTAGAATTGTTGATTTTAAAGAGGTGATGAAAAATGAATTTGAGATGACGGATTTAGGTTTGTTGAAGTATCTTCTTAGGAAAGAAGTTTAGGAAACACATGGCATTTTCATTTCACAATCTAACTATGCCAAATAGATTTTAAGGACATTCAAAATGAATAACAACAAACCTGCAGCCACACCAATAGCAACAGGTTTGAAATGTGCAAGTTTGACAGTAGTAAGGAAGTGAACCCAATGCTTTACAAGAGCATGGTTGGAAGTTTGATGTACTTGACATCAACTAGGCCTGATTTAATGTATGAAGTAAGCTTGATATCTAGGTTCATGGAGGAACCTAAGGAGACGCATCAACAAGAAGGAAAGAGGATCTTGAGGTATGTCAATGGAAAAACCGGTTATGGCATTTTGTATGCAACGTCTAATTAGTTCAAGCTGGATGGTTTCATAGTGATTGGGAAGGAAATGTGGATGATAGGAAGAGCACATCTAGCTATGTCTTCAACATGGGATTGGGTGTAATCTCATGGGCATCGAAGGAGCAACTGATTGTCTCTCTTAGCATAGTAGAAGCAGAATACATAGCGGAAAATGTAGCAGCTTCTCAGGCTATTTGGTTGAGGAGGATCCTTGTAGATTTACAAAAATAGCAAATTGATAGCACACTCATTCATTGTGACAATGTGTCCTCTGGATAGCACTAACAAAGAATCAGATCTTCCACAGGTGAAGAAAACACATTGATATTCGTTATCACTTCATAAGGGAGTTGGTGGAACAAGGTGAGATACAACTTCAGTATTGTAGATCCAAGCAGCAACTCGCCAACATCTTCACCAAAGCATTGCCAAAGGATAGTTTTGAATGCCTAAGAGACATGCTTGGCATTATGGATAGCTTTGGAGATCAACTCTGGAAGGAAACTGCAGAGTGACAGTTGACTTGCAGATTAAGGGAGAGTGTTGGAATATTATAATCTCTAAGTCAGCACCCACGTCAGATTGAAGACTTTCAAGTTGCCCCCCCAACATAACCTACAACATTTATTTATGGTAGGTATATTTGAATTTGAAATGGAGTGCATGTTTTTGAGTTTTGAAATAGCTATTGCAGCCCACCAACAATTAATGAAGTTGGGTGAATTTGAAATTTGAAAGTAGTGCTCATTCTCATGAGCTTGCTAATAGAAGACAAAAAAAAAAGAATGTATTAGTTGGAATTAGTAAGAAAACATATTTTTGTATTGGAAGGTGACCCTACAACAACAGATGAAGTAGAGAATGTTCAACACATAACCAATGACAACAGTAGCATAGAAGGAATGTTTTAGCAGACACAACACATTGTCAACTGCAACTACATGATTGTAGTAGTTTGTGTTTTTGAGGTGTGAGTGTAGCACCTAGTTATTGGACATCTATCCAGAACAGTTAAGTTTTATTTTGTTCATGTAAATAAGAGAATATGAGTTTTTGTATTTTGAAGAAAACAAGGAATATATGCAAATTTATTTTTTATTTGTTTAGTCTTGCTGTCACTGTGTGTATTTTATGTGTTGTTTTTCTATTATGTTAGTCCAGTAACAACAACAAAGCTGTGTATCAACACCCCTGCCACCCAACATTTATTACAGGCAGGGGGATGGTAGAAAAGTTGGTGGAATTCTAGCCGTACACCCGCCAATAGCATCTTCTTGAAAGCTTCTTAAGTCATATCAACAAATCCATTTTATGCCTAGCCTGTGACTATTGCATTCCATGAGATCACTTTCACTTGAGGAAAATTGTTAGACAATTTATGTGCCTTGTCCACACGTGCATATTTATTTTTCTTGCGTATTCACCAGGGAAATTGCAACTACATCATCTGACAAAATTCCCCTATCCTTCTTGTTTTGATAGATTCCCATAACCTATTCCAAAGCTTTCATATTGGCACATGTAGTGAGGATGTTGGCTAAGGTTGTGAAATCGGGCTTTACACCTACCACTTGCATTTTCTTGAAAGCCTTTAAAACCCTTCCAACACATCCATTTTGAGCATATCCTGCAAATATTGCATTTCATGAGACCACATTTCTTGTAGTATTGTCAAAATAGTATATCTGCCTTGTCTTATGTTTCCTCCTTGGTATTGACCTTTCACCTCTCCAATTTGGTGAGCTACACCTTGAAAAAATAAGGCTTTGATGGGTGTTTTGGAGTATGTTTCTTAAAATGAATAAAATAAAATAAAATCACCACCAACATCCTAATAAAGAACACATTTAGGTTTTCATGGGTATTATAGTGTATTTATTAAATGCTACAATAGGAAAATAAGATTTCCATGAGAATTTAAGAGTATGTTTATTAAAATTTCTAGCCAGTTTAAATTATGTTTATTAAAGTAAAGATTAGGGAAGAATAATTCTTAATTTTAGAGTATGCTTATTAAAATGAAGACTAATTCTGAACTTTAGAGTATGTTTATTAAAATGAAAATTTTCAGTGAGTTTAAAGTATGTTTATTAAAGTGAAAATTACGGTGGAATAATTCTAAATTTTAGAGTATGTATAATGAAAATTTCTGCCAGCATAATGTAATTTTAGAATATGTTTAATAAAATGAAAATTACCACCAATTTAATGTGATTTTTAGAGTAGGTTTATTAAAATGAAAATTGCAGCCAAGATCCTAATGCTAGGTTTTAAATGAGCACATTTATGTTTTTCAATGACAATGAGCATGTCTAGGTTTTTAACATTACAACATCTCTTCAATAATAAATTAAACAAAATTTTCAGCTGCTTCATTTTATCATATCCTCCTACACAAAGTCTCCCTAATAAAATGAATAAATTAAATTTGTGTTGGTATTATTTTATCTAGGATTTATTCTCTCTTCCATTAATAAAATAAAATATAACAATACTATCAATGTTAGTAAAATTTGTTGTAATATTCATGAAAAAATCATCTAGAGATGGGAACTTTTGAATAAATAAATAAAAAGTCGCCTTTGTAACAAGGGTAGTAATATTTGACTTGGTGCTAGTAGCTAATGCCAACTTTGTAAATACTATATTATTTAATTATAAGAGTAGAAGTGATGTTTATTACTAGAAGTGATGTTTATTACTAGAAGTGATGTTTATTACTAGCAGTGATGCTAATAGTTAATCTTTGGTGTAGTAAAAGTATTCTCAACTAGGTCATGATAACTTTATTTTCAAATAGATCATTAATATTATTTGGGGGTGCATAGACCTAAAATTAAATTAAAAGGAAACCCGTGAATAAATTTATTACTTTTAGGGTAAATCTATTCCCATGTAAGCCCCACGTTTTCTTCAAGGAAGACTACTTCTTAAAATATGGCACACTTAGCTCCATGTTCATTTAAAGAACTTTAAAAAAAAATAGAAATATTTCCTACTTAAATAAGAATAAAGAAATAAAGAAGTATCTCCTACTTTTCCTGAGGGAAAGAAATTATATGACTTTAAACGATAAAATAAAAAAATAAAATGAAATATAGAATTGAGAGAATTTAATTTTGTTTCTTTTTATTTTGAAAAAAAAAGGGAAAGCCTCTTTTATTGACTTATATTATTCCTTCTTAGAGTAAGAAAAAAAAAACTAAATATATATGAGTAAATATTCACTATCCATTTAATTACTCATATAAATATTCAAATATAGATATGAACAAGATGATTTTAGTAAATAATTAAAACTATATATATTATATAAACAAAATAAATAAAATAAAATAAAATGTTCTTATGAAAAGGAAATAAAAATATGCTCTAGATTCTCATAATAGAAAATAATTGAAGTTACATGATTTCCTAGTAAAGTAATAAAGTTAGTTAAAGATTAATAAAGATTCTAAATTAGCAAATATATATATATATATTGATTTGGTGAAATTAGTAAATAAGTATAATGTTAATAATTATTAATTTTATTGAAAGATTCTTAAATTAAGTTAGTAAGAGTTTAACTTTCAATATAGTTATATATGAATGTGTTTTATTTTGGATGCTAATATAATCTTTATGAGAGGTGTTAAAATTGATTTATCTATTTAATTGCATTGAACTACTAACAGAAGGATGTCCAGGATTAAATGGACTTATGAGTTTGTATTTGTATATTCTAGTGTGTTTGTGAAAATTCATTATTCTAAGAGTAGTATGCTCTATTTGGCTATTATTCGTCAATGTCAATTTATTAAATTTGGCTATTTTGATTCCATGGAAATTCATTGGGATTTTAAGTGCCTTGTTATGATTTTAATAGTGTTAACGGATCATAAACTTAGTAAGTTGTTACTTTTATACTTTATGTTTTATAGCATGTTAGAAAGAGATAAATGTATTTTAATGTGTTCCTTATTGTCCACTTTAAGAGATTTCATTCTATTGAATATTAAGCCTTAGTATCCAAATTATAAAATGCACATGATTGGAGTTGGTTAAGTTATCATAGTTCAAGTCTATACCTCATGTTGCAACCGATTGTGAAACTGTCTGGGGTAATGGACCCTAGAAATGGTTGTGTACCCACTTTTATTGTATGTAATTTGTATAGGACACATGATATTTTCGAGTAGAAAATAGAGTTTAGCATTATACTAGTGTTATTGTGTTATGGTTTAGACTAAGTTTTATTTCATGTTTTGGTACCTAGTGGTTACACCCTACAAGGGTGAATCAAATAAGTTCAGAGAAACTCAAGTTGGTCGAACTATGATTCCTCTGTGAATTATATACGTAGGCAAGGCCGTATGAGATGAGCCCCTAAGGAAGTAGGTCAGGCCCTTAGGACTGTCCTTCTGAGTTTTTTTTTTGGTATTTTTAATCTTTCCCAATGTTGCAAACCATAATTTTGACTTTTGAATAAAAAAATATTGAAAAATTAGTAAAGTTGTAACAATTTTGTTAGATTGTTTAGTGCATGTAGAATGTGGGCATTGTAGCCTTGGTGGAACAAGCTAGGAATACTCACAACCTGAGAAGTAGGGTTGTTAATTGTGATCAAGGCAAGCCTGGTAGCATGTTCATGAAGGAACAAAGAGCAAAGAAATAGGGGGATAAAACATAAGAATTGGTCAAGTTTAAGAAAGAAGAGGCCAAAGCTAAAGAAAGTAAGGGATAAAGAATTTGGGCCAAAAAGAATACTGCAGCCAAGAATTCTAGTGATGTTAATTCTGTTGTGAAAGAAAAAACTCAAAAATCAAGTGTTGATCATGAGAAGAAAGATGGGAAGAAAAATGTTGAGCAACAAAAGACTCAAGTGGAGGAACAAAGTGTAGTTCCTTATGAACTACCAAGGTATAATCCAATTGATATGTTCCAACTTCTCTCTCAAGTGAGGGTTATAGTCCTTTTAATGGAGATGATGAGAATTGATGAACATAAGTAAAATCCAGTGGCCCTCATCAATGGTGCCACTAAGGCCTGTGAAGAAAAGAAGGTGGTTGCTCAGCTTGAAGTGAGTGGAAATCAAGTTAGTGATGAGATAATGGAGGGAGATATTGGTGAGATCCCTTAGACTTACTTGGGAAGTACCATTACAACATGTCTAGATAATATTGATCCATTCTATGTAACTCTTATTGTTGATGGAAAACTCCTAAAGAATTGCATGATTGATTCAAAGGCTTCACCAAATATCATGCCAGTGGAGATAATGAAAGAGATGGGTCTCAAAGTAAATTGTATGTATGGAAAGTTCTATGCCATGGAATCAAGAGAGATCCTAGTTATTGGAGTCATCAAATATGTTCCATAGAGATTAGCTACCTTTCCAAAAAAAGATTCTTTCATTAGCATAGTAGTGGTGGAAATTCCACCCAATTATGGCATGTTGTTGTCAAGGAAGTGGAGTGCCTCTATTGGAGGTAGCATGCAATGTGACATGTCCTTTGCAGCATTTCCAATTGAAGGGAAGGACATCAAACTTGTAAGGGAACCAAGAGCTCCATATATTATTGAGTTTATAGGAGAAGCAAATAGAATTCATTTTGTAGACACTGGTATGGATAATTTCAGAATAGAAGAGTTACAAGAAGAGGAAGAAAAACAACCTGCACCTCTGGAAAAGGAAGTGTTGCAACAAGCTAACAATGATGACTTGTGGAATATGAGGTTTTATGGATCTTTCTCAAAGGATGGAGCTAGTGTAGGGGTAATAAAAATTTCTCCTAGTGGTAAGACCTTCAAGTTTTCATTTCAATTACAATTTTCTTTCACAAATAATGTAGTAGAGTATGAGGCCTTATTGCTAGGGTTGAGATTAGCTAAGAAACACAGAGTTAAAAAGTTAAGAGTTTTTGGAGAATCAGAACTAGTGGTTTCTCAAGTTAGAGGAAAGTATGCATCAAAAAAACTAGGCTGAGGTAGTATAGAAATGTTGTTTGGGACTCTATTGAATAGTTTGATGCACTTAGAATTGATTGGTTTAATATGGGTAACAATAGGGTAGAATATTTACTTGCTAACATTGCCCTCTTACTAGATGATATTACATTTGCTGCATTTCAAAGGTTGAAGTGCAAATCAAACCCTCAGTTCCTAACAATATCAAGAATTGGCAAGTTTTTAATGATGATAATGATATATTGTAGTTTTTGCAATGCATATGTAGATGAATATGAGGGTAAAGGGATTGATTTTTCTTCCTTTGTGGAGGAAGTGGATGGTAAGGAAACTATATTTGGGGATGAAATTATCCAACTAAAAACCAACAAGATTCCCAAAGGACTGGTAGCATTAGAAAGAGTATTTGATGTCCCTGATAGAAGTAATGTTAAGCAAACATCCACCCACAAAGTGGATTTGGAGGAAGTTAATCTTGGAACAAAAAATTCTCCCAAGAAGGTGTACATTGGGAAGAAGATGAAACCTCAGGTTAGAGATATCTCATTGCCTTATTGAGAAAATATAGACATGTATTTGCATGGTTTTATGATGATATGAAAGCTTCCAAAGAGAAGTTATTTCAACATGAAATACCTTTGAAGCTAGATGCTAAGCTTTTTAAAGAAAAGCAAAGGCCAATAAGTCCCACTTTGCAACCTAAAATTTAGGAAGAGCTTATGAAGTTAAGAGATGCTAGGATTATTAAGCCTATTAGTTATTCTACTTGGGTTTCTAATTTGGTTCCAGTCGGAAAGAAAAATGGTGACATTAGACTTTGTGTGGACTTTAGAAATTTGAATGTGTCATCACTAAAGGATAATTATCCTTTTCCAAACATGGAATCCATGTTACAAAAGGTGACTAGCTGTGAGTTGTTATCTATAATGGATGGTTTCTCAGTCTACAATCAAGTAGTTGGCAAGGAGTCTAAGCAATATAAAACAACTTTCACTACTCCATGGGGAAATTATGTCTATGTTAGGATGTCATTTGGATTAACAAATGTAGGGGATAATTTTTAGACATCCATGGATGTGGCATTTTCTGATTTCATAGACATAAATTTCTAGTAGTGCATCAAGATGGCCTGACTACATACAATAAAAAGAGGAAGATCATTGTATGCATCTAGAAGAATTGTTCAAGAAAGCATTAGACTATGTTGTTTCTTTAAATCCTAAAAAATGTGTGTTTGGAGTGAATGAAGGTAAGCTACTAGACCAAATTTTTTCTAAGGATGGGATAAGAAATGATCCTAAGAGAGTAGCTGCCATAGATAAGATTCCACAACTGAAAAATGCAAAAGGAATCCAATCATTTTTTGGTCAAATCAATTTCTTGAGAATTTTTTCACTAATTTTGATAAGATTACAAGACCTATTTCTAAGATATTAAAGAAGGGATAAAAGGTGGTTTGGAGTGAAGATCCTAGTCAAGCATTCAAGAACATAAAGTAGGCTATCAAAGAGGCTCCAGTTTTGAAGTCTCCCGATTTTTCTAAACCAATGCATATTTTCTCTTTTTCTTCTTTTTGTACTATTGTTGTTGTGTTATTGTAGAAAAATGATGAGGGCTTTGAACAACCTATTGCAATCTTTAGTAGGTCTTTGCAAGCCACAAAACTTAAATATGACATGACTGAGAAGCAAGCATATGCTTTAGTCAAGGTTGTACAGAATTTCAAAACTTACTTAATGGGAGCTACAGTCATAGCCTTTGTGCCAAGTATTGTTGTGAAGGAAATCTTCACTCAACAAGAAACTATAGGTAGGAGGTTCAGATGGATCAACAAGATCCAAGAGTTTAACATTGATAATCATATTACCAAGTTGGCGAGAGGAAAAGGTCTAGGTAAGCTAATGGTTGAGACTAACTTGGAGGAAAATCAGGTAAATCAAGTTGAGAGTATTGATGTTACATTTATCTATGATATAAAAAATTATGGTTGGTATAGGAGAATTGTTCAATACTTGAAAACCATGCAATGCCTAGAAGGAATGGCGAAAAATGAGAAGAGAACATTGAATTTGCATTCGATTAAGTATGTTATTATTGAGAATGAATTGTGGTTGAGAAGCCTACATGGTGTGTTGCTCAAATGTGTGGATGGAAATCAGGTGTTAGAGCTCTTGCAAGAAATACATAGTGGGGTGTGTGGTGGCCACTATATGGCTAAGATAACTGCCCATAAGATCTTGAGGGTAGGATTCTTGTGGCCCACTATTTTTCAAATATTTCCACAAGTTTTATAAGACTTGTGATGCTTTCCAGAGATTTGCAGGGGAGTTGAAATTCTCAAGAAGTTTTCCACCCAAGCCTATTTCAATTTAGGCCCCTTTCCAACAATGGGGGTAGACTTCATTGGTGAAATATCAGAAAAAAACTCATGGGGGGAATTCATGGATCCTTGTTCCAACTCACTATTTCACAAAGTGGGTGGAAGAAATCCTCGTAAACAAGGAAAAAAGTAAAGTGGTAGTGGACTTCCTAATGAATAATATTTTGACCATATTTGGAGTTCCAAAGAAGATCATTTATGATAATTCTATGTGTTTTAGGTTAGAAGAGTTCAAGGATTCTTGTGACAAACATGACATACAAATTTCTTACTCTTCCCCTTACCATCCGCAAGGGAATGGTTAGGCTGAATCCAACAAGAAGAGTTTAATGAAGATCATTAAAAGAGTGATTGAGAAGAATAAGAAGGCCTAGGACTCAAAGTTAAAGCTTGCATTGTGGGAAGATAAAGTTACTGTAAAGAAGGCTACTAGACATTCACCATTTGGACTAGTCTATGGTTTAAATGCTAGGATGCCTCAAAATAATATGCTAAAGATGTACAAGTTTTTGTAGGAGTATGATGAGAATATTTGTGATAAGATGCAACACATGATTAATAATCTTATACAACTAGATGAAACTAAAAGAGAAGCTCATGACAAAAATGCAAAGATGCAACTATAGGCCAAGCATTTGTTTGATAAGAAAGCTTCTCCTAGAAAATTTGAAGTGGATATTATGGTACTAATGTGGAATGCAAGGGCTCGGGATAAGGGAGAGCATGGAAATTTTGAAGCACTATGGTCAGGCCCTTATCTAATATCCAATACACATGGAGAAGAATCATACTTTCTCCAAAGTTTAACAGGTGAACTTATTGAACTACTAGTACATGGACAGTTCTTGAAGCCATATTTCTCTTGAAATATTCTCTTTTCCATGTACATTGTACAATTTTATAAATTTTGTATATATCTTGGTTTGCTTGGTTTTGGTCCTTGTTCTTGGTCTACTTCAATCTGAGATTTTGTGATCTCACTCTATTTTGGAAGAATAGACGTCCCCAGTCAGAGCCACTAGTGGAACCCCTAAAAATGCTTTGTGTTCCATTGATAAATTTTTTTAAATATGGTTATTTTCATGTCCTACAACTTAGGATTTCCCCTATTATCATGCCTTAGGGTTTAACCCTTCCCAAAAAGTCCTAAGTTTGATTCCTTTGCAAATGTTGTGTTTCATCGCTAGTTCCTCATCTTTCAAGTCATGACTTATGTTGTTATGTCCATCTTATTACTGGTCCCCAAGTCCTAGCAATCCCAATCATTACTCATTGTTTTATTAAAAATATTGTCGTATGTTTGGCAGGTTTGTAATATTATAATGTTATCCCAGATTCTAATTTCAAATTTTAATAATTCCATCATTGACTAAGGTTCAATGACCTTAGTCTTTATCTTTTCATCATCTACTAGCAATAAGCCCCCCTTTTAAGAACCAACATGTGCATGTTGAATAATAATCCTTGTAAAAATACCGTCAAATGGAGGATCAAATCTAATGGGTTCCTACTTTTGCCTAATTTTTAATGGCCATTAAAAGTATTCTTGTAATCTGGTAGACAGGACACATCTCTTTGTCAACAAGACTAAGCTAAGTTTTCAAGGAGTAGTGAACACCTTGCTGTTTGAGATGGGTAATTGAGAGATGAAGTGATTTGGGTCAATCTTGACTGCTCCCCATCATCCCATTGAGGACCCACGTCTGCCTCCCATCTCTCAGCGAGGAAGTGGGAGAACGCCACATGGAGTCATCTAAGCGATAGAAGAAACATTAGAAAAAGGGAAATATTAATGAAATATTTCAGTCATGGGTCTGAGGTATTAAAGCTTGGGCTACTAATGGGATTCTCAAAGCACTTGTTTTAAATGCAAGTGAGATCTTTTAATCTTGACCGTTGGTTGCGTCTAAGAGTTATAAGCACAAGCAAGTGGTCTTATGGTAAATCCACACACACATGTAGAGTCTTGAGATTGAATCAAAGACCTTCCCCACCTCTACATTCTGAAAGTGACACATAGGTTAGACTCATAAGGAAGTTGGGAGACGACACGTGGGGTTTCCTCAACTCTTATTAGATGGTGGAGCCATGGATGGGGTGGAGGCATTTTCCACGCATGATTTATTCTGATGGGTAAAATAAAATGGGTAGTTACAATCAAATTCTTCAAACATTGTTCACTCAATCTAGATCATTTATCAATCATCTCACTACACACAATCAACGGCCCGTTTCAAACTTGTGTGGCTATTTGTTGCTTTCACTTTCTTGAATTTCTTTTGAATATTAATGGTGGGCGTGCTCCGGTCATTTTACATAAGAGGAGTTGTCATCCATTTTCTTTCCTGATGCGATCATCGAGAGCTAAGGGTGGTCTAGAGCAGGAGAAGAGGCACACATAGCTCCCAGGTAGATAGTTCTGATTGAAGGTACATATAAAATAGCGAGTTGTCACACACCTTTTTGTGTCAGTAGCCATAATTAGCCTGATTTTGGAGAATTGTTAGAAAGTGCTTATAGATATGTACTTAGGGTTTGCATGGGTTTTGTTAGTTACAATTTTCATTTGGGTTGGTAGAATTGTGGCCTTGGTCAGGAGACTTTTAGTTCTCTGAGTTTTTTTAAGAGGATAAACCCGGTGAGGATCTTTGTAAGTGAAAATTGCCAAACTAAGTATGTTATATTGAGAAAATGAGTGAACCTAGTGTGTCATCCCCCCAACCAGAGAGGAAACCCAAATAGAAAAGGGTCAAGAGGCCTAAACCCCATGATGACACACCTAAAATTAAGCCAGATGTACCTAAGAAATCCACAAATCCAAGGGAAAAGAAGATAAATTTTTCCATGGAGGGTGAAGCCAAGGATGTTACTAAAGGTGATTACAATACAAACAGTATGGCTAGGCACAAAAGGGATGATAACGATGATAAGGTTGGTCAGTCTGAGAAAAAAAATAAGGATAAGAATCACAAGGCTTATGATTCTTATATTGAGGAACCTGATGTTGCCATGGAAGATGAGGAAAATTATATGAGTGATAAGGTAGAAACTAATCCAGAATATGCCCAGTATCTTCTTGCAATTGGAGGTCAAGAAGAATCTAATGATCATGAGATAAATTCTCCAGTTTTAGCAAAATCATGAAGGTGACATGTGTGCTCTGATTGTGAAGATGATGAACCATTGTAGAAATAGAGTTCCAGTTTGGAGTTTTTATCTTGGGTTCTAATGTGGATGAGAATTGTTTATGTTGCTACAATGATGAAACATGCCTTTTGGAAGGTGGGTTAATCTTCTTTAGTGAATGGAAAATAATTTTTTTCTTATGTGTTTTCCCCCCTTTCTGCAAAGTGCAAATATAACTCCTTAGGGAGTTTTGAAATTGAAATGCAAATGCATGTCAAATGTAAAATGTTACTAAAATTGTAACTTGGCCTAAAGCTTGTTGCTTCCATGTTTCTATTAATGGGAATTCAAGGCCAACTACATGGGTCTTTTGATGGAGAAGCATTCGAGCTCATGTAAGAGAAATTTTGTAAATTCAAGCACAAAAGAATAGAATAGTTTTGAGTCTTAGTTGTGGCTTGTAATAGGCATAAAAGTTTTAGAACTATGGCATATGAATGTAAATTGAAAATTTTGGAACAATTTCTCTCCCATGTATTTTGTCACACAAATTATGAATAAAATGATCAATGATCTTTTATTTTTCTTCAATCTCTTCAGTTGAATGTATGGTTATATTTTTTCTTTAGTTCAAAGAACTAATTAAATGCTTTGATGAAATCATGGATCTATGTAGTGGAGTATTAGGATTACTAAGTAGTTCTTGTTTTGGATAGATTGAGTTGTGTATTGCAAAGCAATATAATAATAGTCTTTAAGTGCTAGGTTTAATTGCTGATGTATTATAGTTTGCTACAAATATGAGTCTGTCACCCATGGATAAAGCAATGTTCTATTAATTTGGTCATCTTTGAAGTAAATTGAGTCGGTATCACCTATCAAAGAACAAATTCATATTGAAAATAACTTACACACTATAAATTGTTGCAAACTTGTATGAGATCTATGCATTCCTTGCTTTTGGATACTAATTTACTAAAGAATTAGCTAAATTCTTGAAGAATTGTGTCTATTTGCAATTGGTAGGAATGCATCTATTAATTATAATGTTATTGGTAGTTTGGCATAAGATTACCAATTCAAACATTGTCAAGATCACCCTCCCAGGTTTCACAGTGCCCAAAGTGTAGATGTTGAGCCTAGCAATATTGTACCTATTTGTTGGCCAATCCTCAACATTATTGACCATTGAATTGTGGAAAATTCATAGATAATTCCTAAGATTAAGTTTGGTTCTCAAGAAAATAACCAACACCCTTATTTTCAAATTGTGTAACTTTTTCATGATGAATACCTTGTTTGATGTTGATGTCATCTCATACATGTCAGAGAGTTTATCCCAAAGCTCTTTCATTGTATTCTTAGCTGAAACATTGAATAGAATGTTGTTGGATGGCAGAAGAAAAATAGTAGCCCTTGCTTTCTATCCATTTTCTCTGACTCTTCATTTGACATCAAACCTTTTCATTTGGTTTTTCCAATCAATGTGAGTGAGAGATCCTTCTTAATCAGCAGTGATTCCATCTTTACCTCCCACAATCTGAAGTTATACCCCACAAACTTCTTTATCTTCCATTTATCTGTAGCATCATCCATGCTTTTGGAAAATTTTCACCGATTTCCAAAAAAAATGCTTCACTACTAAGCTTCTTCACCAAGATCTGATACCAATTATTGATAAATTGATTGCAGAAAAATGAAAAATAATAGTAGAAATTAAAATCATAAACAAACATGGATAACACATGGTTCATCAAAAAGACCACATCCACTCTCATAGAAGGGGAAATTGATTTTATTGGTCTTTATTTTACAATACATAAACTAGTGATTGCAACCATTAATACAACCATACATAATCACTCAATACCATGTAATCAACCTTCAATAACCGATAAAAAGAAAGATAATTCGAGAGGAAAAACAAGGGGACATGGTTGAAACGGTCAAGAAGAAACCATTGGGATTCATATTCCCAACACTAATTGAGTTGGTGTGCATTGAATCTACTATTGCAAGATGAGTAATGGGAAGTGAAGAATTTTAGACTATGGAAGGTTCTTTATGGCAGTTGCTTGTAACCTCCATTATTCAGTTGTGATTCAACATTGGAAGCGGTTTGTGATTTAAATAATTACATGTAATATATGAACATCAGAGATTAATTTAAGTGGGTAAAATAAATGATAATTGTAGGAGCGGAATGCTATGCCATTGAAACTATTAAGTTTCTAATACTATAAAATAAAAATATCACTAGTTTGAACACCATTGGAAGATGGCCTACTGATTTGATTGTGTTTTCTCTAAAATTACCACAAATCAAATTTGTTATGAAAGAAAATTTGAATGCTAATACTGACATAGAACTCAATTCTTTACCAAAGATTGCCAACATTATTTCAAAGGCTACATTTTGTTTCTTTGAATTGGTACATTTGGAAGCCAGGTTGAAATTTTGAATGAAGGGAAGTGTATTTCACTAATTGGAAAGAATTTCAAGAAGAAATTAAATGCATCTACTAGTGATACAAGCACAAGATTAGAAAAAACTAAATTTGGTACTCACAAAGAACACTCAAACGGTGGAACTGAATCTAGTTAGTGACAAATCAAGAACCATTTGAAAATCTTCACAACATTTACAAAGTACTAGGTGATGATAGGACTTCCAACTATAATAAGGCTATCTCTATTTTGGAGAGGTGTTTTATTTTTGAGGAAATGTTACACAATTTGTTTTTGACATAAAAGAAACTTAAAAATGGTTTGTGGTTTGGAGAATAAGATTGGTATGGATAAGTGCACAAATATGGGGGGCTAAAAAGTGGCCACTCCACATTTTAGCCTTGACATGGCGAAAATGTGAGCATGTTACAACAAAACACACTTGTGTTATGGTTTGAATTTTAAAAAATGCAAGTATGTTATAACACGCTCACATTATATAATTGCACAAAAAGAGAGTGTGTTATAATATGCTCGTGTTTTGTGTTGCATTGAAATTTTTTCTTTTGTTTTCTTTCTCTTTTTTTCTATTTCTTCTCCTTTTCTTTTAGTGAAACTATACACATTCAAAATAAACATTTACATATGGAAATTTGATTTCTTATACTTTAAGCTATATTTCATGTATATAGTTTCAAGATGTTTGAGAGTGGTTTCAAATCTCTAGGAGTTATAATTCAAATTCTATTTTTTTGAAGATCTTATAATTTTTTAGACTTGTTCAAATTTTAGTAATCAGCATATCAAATTTTAGTAATCAAGAGGTCAAATTTTAGTAATCAACAAGTTATATCATCTTTCTCTATCTACCTCACTCATTATTTATTTGTTATACTCTAGACCTCTATCTCACACTCTCTTCCCCCTCTCTACTTCTCTTTACCTCACCATTATTCATGTCTCTATATCTCTCCTTTCATCTATACTTCTTTCTATCTCACCTCTCTCTCTCACTCCCTCCCTCTTTTCCTCTCTCTCTCTCTCTCTCTCTCTCTCTCTCTCTCTC
>VDFB02276744.1:0-40131 GCA_007258455.2 Sequoia sempervirens
GATTTTCAAAATCTCAACAAGGCTTCAGAAAAAGATAATTACCCATTGCCATCACTAGATGAAGTAATCCAAATTGTCAATGGGTCCCAAATGATGTCTTTGCTTGACGGATACCCGGGATACAATCAAGTGTTAGTAGAACCTGAAGATAGACTCAAGACCCCATTCACAACAAAGTGGGGCACGTTTGCATAACAAAGAATGCCATTTGGGTTGATCAATGCTGGAGCCAGCTTTCAAAGGGCCATGGATATCGCATTCAAAGATCTTATAGAAAAATGCATTATTGTCTACACGGACGACCTCACCGTGTTTTCCAAGAAAAGATAAAATCATGTTGAAGATCTGAGGAAGATATTTCAAAGATGTAGATGGTATGGAATTTCATTAAACCCAAAGGAGTGCATATTCGGCGTGACCGAGGGAAAATTACTTGGCCATGTGATAACAGAGAAAGGGATTCTTATCGATCTCGATCGGGTAGAAGCTATATCAAGAATTGGCCTGCCATCAAGTCAGAAAGATTTGAAGTCTTTCTTCGGAAAGATTATTTTTGTAAGAAAATTCATAAGAGGGTTTGCTGAAATAGTCAGGCCTTTGAGTGAAATGTTGAAGAAAGATGCAAAGATAGAATGGATGGAGCCAACAAAGAAGGCAGTCGAAGAAATCAAACAGAAAACATTTGGTAACCATTTCCGGCCCTTCTACACCTCTCTATTCTTTAGCGTCGAGGCATGTGTTGCAATGCTTACCTAAAGAGACTGAGGCCGAAAGGATGGGCTGCGGTAAACCATGAGTGCACCATTCAAAGGATGCTGATTTAGTACTAAGGCAGCGTTAGAACCAATCGTAAAATCACCACCATTATGATGTGGAGAAAATGGGGCAGCAATAACATTACTCATAGGATCATCAAAAGAAGCCATTACCTTTCCCAGTTTGTCAAGCATAATCTCCAAATTACCTACAAAGAAACTTGTGTAACATTTACCTGAAGCCACAATTGATTCAAAATGTTGGGATCTATCCTCTTCATCATCGGTCCAAACTCCTTTGGCTGACTTATCTTCCTTACTAGCCCTACAATTATGATCAGGTGTCCAAGACCCCTGACATGTGAAACAAATCTACTCCCTTCTCATTTGGTTCTTACTTTTTTTGGAAGACCTTGCAACCTGTAAGCCAATTGAGATTAATTCATCTACAGTCATTTGTTTCTTGAACCTTTCAATCTTTTGCTTAATCAACCCTTCTAAGAGCTCATAAGCCATAGGTGAAATATTATGCTCCTTTTTCCAAATGGCCAACAAGTCAGATTGCAATTGCTTACAGATATCATCATCCTCACCTAAGATTAAACACATAATAGTTTGCATACTAGCCCTCACATTGTCTGGATGCAGTTTTATGATTTTGGTTAAAAAACATTGAAACATTTGCAAAATCTATTTATCACATTTGAGATCCAACATAATGATAAATGATCTGGTTCTTGCCATAATTTCTAGAATCTTAGCCCTCTTACCAAAAGTAGGGGTTTTGACATAATGTAACCCATGTATGCTCTCCACAATCAGCTGTAGAACCTTCTTTATTATGTCATTATTATAGGGTGCTACAGGGGCTGTTATTCTTGTGATCTCACTATGACAAGAAGCAACTGCAAGGCTCACCTCCTCACAAGGATGTTCCATAAACTTGTGTTGGACCAAAGCAAGCATTGAGGGTTGCAAAGCCCAATTTAGAAGCCTCCAATCTGCTTGGTCTACTTTGGACAAATATGTGTCTAATTCCTCCAACTTAGAGAGAACATCATTAAGAAATTTCGTGACTTCAATCGTAATCCAATTACATAGAGCCAATTCCCTATTTCCTTTTCTTTCTGTAAATTCCTTAAATGATCACCATTAAATGTATCATTGAATTCTTTTGAGAAAAGGGCACTTTTCAGATCTGCCTTTGTGTTCATTTTATTTACTGGACCCCATTGTAGCAAATAAAAAACACCCTTCACAATGCCATGCATACCCAATGGATTTTGTATAGTAATTTGACCTTTTTCCACTAAGGAGTTTTGTCAAACAGTTGTGTGAAGGTTACATCAGAAACTCAATTTGGAGGAGAAGAATCAATAATAGCTGCTCAGTTGCAAGTTTGCAATTTGAGTTACCACTGAAACGTCCCTTGCTGAATTAGATGTAAATTTTTCAATTTTCAGTGCTTGGACATTTCGTCAAATGGTTGGCAAACAACCTTTGCCCAGCTGACAATGTTTTCTTCTATTTGTTTTTGGTTCGTATTTTGATGATGATGCATAAAAAGTCTCCCCCAAAAACGTATCTAAGTATGCAAGTTTTGCTATACGTGGAAATAGGTATGCCAAGGCAATATTATCTTATTTTTCATAACTTAGATATGATTGTAATGAAAGCAACTATAGAGACATTATGACAAATGCCTTGCAATCTTCCAACCCTCTTCATTACTTAAAGTGCAATCTTCACCTAGCTTTTACAAATGATATGCCAATGATCAAGTGATTAGCAATGCAAAGATAACTCTAAGTTATTGTAGAACTGTGATTTCAAAGTATATGATAGCACCCCAATGAGACTAAAATATTTCATATGTAATGATCGATACATAATTGCTTGGACAACAATCACAATTGACTAAAAGCCAACAAATACAATTCTAAATACAATTTCTATATTGGAATAGAACTTGAAGGGATGCCTGTAGGAGGACGTTTGCCCAACAATCCCAACATCGAACTTCATGTATCTTTGCTGGCTGTGAGTATGCAATCCCGCACACACTGACTGAAAATGAGGATCTCAAACTCAACATCACGGGCTGGATAAATTGCCAGTAAATACTAAATTGCCAGTAAATACTCCTAGATGCTGTGCTTCACACCAGTAATTGTTCTTACACAGTGGTGATATGCTTGGCTAAGATGTCTCTTTTGACTCCTTCAAAAGACGATGATTTATCTTCTAGAGGCTACGAACAAATCGTGTCCTTATTGTTGTACCCCAAATTAAAATTTTTGCTACACTTAGGCATTTTCAAGAAATAAGTAAAAGTCTTGTCAAATTTGTCAAAAAGGTCAAAATTTGGGTGTGCATGTCCTGCATGAGGGGTTAAAATCTGAAAATATGAAACTCTGATGATCTAGGTCTGTTCAGAGCAACTAAGTCCACAAAACCTTGATCTCAGTTTTTCAACCATACTTTTTAGGAAAATTGCTATTTTTAGAAATTTTCTAAAATTAGTAACTTTTTTTGGGATTCTTTCGAAATGGACGCTAACAAAACTTTCTAAAATTAGAAAGTTTCTAAAAATAGAAAGTTCGACCGTTAGGGTTGAAATTGATTTTGATTGGCTCAAAATACTTCCTCATTAGGTTGGTGTAGTCTGAATCTCAAATTGATCAGTTTTGCCCCAGTGGGTCTATTATGCTTTTTCAATTTCAGAAAGCATTTTGGGAACTCTGAAGCCATTAATGGAGATGAGTCAGCTGTCAGGTGTTAGATGGAAACATTCAAACACTCGATGTGCACACAGAATGAAGAAAGGAGGAAAGAAGCCGTAAAAGTTGAAAATGGCGAAATTTTGGCTAACACTGCCAACCATGGGTGCCCCTGGAAGAAATAGGCGCCCACCTTTTTAGGGCATTAGATGATGGAGTTAGGGTTTGTGCTCCTAGACAAAGTTGTTCGGATTCCTCCCAGCTCCACAGCGAGTCTGGAGGCGCAATCATTAGATCATCTAGTCACTCGGAATTCGAGATCAAACAGAGAGGTTTCAACCAGAAGACAAAATGCAAATCATGGAAAATCACAAAGTATTATGGAAAATCACTAAAAATATTCTAAGTCCAGGAACTTTTGGTGCCTTAGGTACCTAGGGGCACCCAACCTTTTGAAAGGTCAAACTCAGTAGTTAGGGTTTGCGGGTGAGCTCAATCTCTTCGGATTTCAGTCTGCTTCGCAATGGATGTCTTCAACAGATTATTAAACTTGTCAATATCCGGTAAATTCAGATTGAGCTGAAGGTATAAAATGAAGGATCAAATTTGAAGATGAAAATCAAATGAAAAATGGCTGAGTCTGGAGGAGTTGGGTGCCCCAGAAGGAGAGAGGCACCCAAGATTTTGAGGGCTTAAACAGATGAATTCGCTAGAGGTGCCTGCAGTACGTCTTCTTCGGATTCGAACCAGCTTTCCAACGCAACTTTGAACTCGTGAAATTTGAGTTAGGAATCATCAGATGTTGAAGGCTGAATAGAGGGAGAAACAAGGGCTAAATGACAAAAGTCAAGAACAAAGGTAAAAGCACAAAAAATTTCTAACTCTAGTAAAGTTCGGTGCCCTAGCTTGCCAGGGGCGCCCAAGCTTTTGATGCCTCAGATTCAACTTTTAGATGAAATCACCCCTAGCAGACCCTTCTCAAAATCTTCTTAGCTCCGCAACGAGTCCAGTTGTCAATCCATCGAGGTCCGGATCATCTAAAATGGCAAGATCATCTGTAGAAGAGGAATTGATGAAGAAACAGAAAAATGGTTAGGTTTGGTTGAGATGGGCGCCCCTAGAGAGAATAGGTGCCCAAGATTTTGAAGCTTGAAATGATGGAATTTGCAGTTGCAGTCTCCAAGATCACCTTGTCAGATTCAACCAAGCTATCCAGCGAAATAGTCGGTCAGTCAATCTAATCAGCGTAGCTCCCAGAATCAAGATTTTATTAAAAGATCAAAGGGAAATGAACTTGAAAATCATACAAAAATAGCTAACACTGTGAAGGTTCGGTGCCCCAGGAGGAGATGGGCACTCATGATTTTGAAGGATCAAACGAAGTTTTTAGCTGAAGCTACCTCTAGGATGATCTTCTCAAAATCGATTAGGCTTCGCGATGAATCATTCAACTCGTCCATTGAATCAATCTGGAAGTTGGAGATCAAAATCAAAACAAGGTTCTAAATTGAGAAAAAAGTTGAAAACTTTAGAAAAAATGACTAAGTCTGGAGAAAGTTGGCACCTCTAGCCAAGAAGAGCGCCCAAGTTGCCTTGCCTTAGCCAAATTTTTCAAAATTTCAAAATTTCAAGATGAAAAGAATGCCCAAGTTCAATGAACAGGCTGATTTTCGGGTTTTGAGGATAAAACCAAAAAGAAAGCAGGGTTTTCTCAAGCCTAGAGCTTATTTAAGAGGCTTTTATCATTCAAAATTCATTATTCTTTGCAGGTAGCATCCAAGTTGAAGAGGAGCAGCAACTTTGAAGTTTTTATTTCAAGATTCAAGAATTCAAGGTTCCTGATTTTTAAGTTCTCCATTAATTTTCAGACTAGCAACATAAGACCTTTGTTTTTCATGCTTTTTTTCATCCAGAACATCGAATTTTTGGAGAAGAAGGTCAAGGTTTTCAATTTTCAGCCATCTGGGTCATTTCATCTCACCTTTCTGAAGAATTTTTTGAGAAGTTTTTTGAAGTTGTAGGAGCTGCTTTTTCCTTGCATGTCAGAGAAATCATTAGAGTTTGCAAATTTTGATCATCTGGGTCCTCTCAAAACATTATTCTAAAGAAAACCCATATCACAACTTTTTTCAAGAAAAATTTATATCCTAGGGTTTGCTGCTTTTTCAATCGGCCCTCAGTCTTTTTCAAATCTGAACAACTGGGTTCACTCCAAATTGTATTCTGAACAAAACCCATATGCTAGCTTTTTTCATGAAAAATTGAAGAAATTAGGGTTTGCTGCTTTTTCAGTCTACACTCAAAATTTTCAAAAACGGACGATCTGGGTTGTCTTGCAACAAAATTCTGAACAAAACCCATATCTCAAAAAAATTTCCAAAAAAATTGTCCGTTTGAGGAAGAAAAACCAGCATTCTAAAAATAGTAAATTGCTCAAAACTTGTTTGAATATAGGCGAGTTTACAAGCATTCTTGAAGGTTTTCAAAATGAATACTCTCCCAATGATTTCAAGACCAAATCAACTCTCTACCATGACTTCATCAAAACAGCTGAGACGGACTTGCATCACATCAATCCGGTGTTTGATTTACACACTTTGGAGAGCGCAGGAAACACTACAATAAGAAACCTGAGATATTTTGGACTTCTCATAGTAGCATCCATTCCTATTTCAGTTCAGAGTCTCGAATTTGTAATTGCTTTCATCAAGCATTACAATCTAGCGACATGGGAGATTCAAACAGTTGATGGCAGATTGATTTGCAGTTTGAAACCTGACATGATTGAGAAATGCTTCTCAATTCCCCCTTGGCTTGAAAGTGTGACTATTTCTAAAGGAGAATGTGAAAGGATATGGGAGATGCACAAGGACAAATACAACAAGAAGATTGCATAGAAGTGGATGAAAGAAAAACATAAGACTCTGCCAAGTCACATTTCCATGATGTCAACAAAGTTTGAGAAAGTGGCCAATGAGGTTGAAGATTTCCTGAGATCAATTGCAGATGGAGAGGATATCTTAGAAAAGCGCAACTTTGCTATTGATGGCTTAGATGCACCTGACCGGGACATAGTTTCTTGCTTGTTAGTGGATGTGATTGGGATTTAAAGTGGCTTTCATCTAGAAGCTTTCTTTCCACTTTCTTTCTATTCTTGGAACAATTTTGATCCATTCTTTGAAGAACAGAAAGAAGATAAAATGTAATAGTTGGCGTTCTTGCTTTTCCTGCTTTCTTAGGTGTTAGATGTTATCTTCTTTTAGTTTTAGAAATAAAGCTTGCTTGCTGAGCAAGCCCTAGTTGTAAAAGCAAGGAGATTTTAGGATTCCCTACTCCTTTGCTTGCCTATAAATAAGAGCAGTCTTGCTCATTTATTTTCAACCATGCTAGTGATAACAAAACATTGAGCCTATTTGTGCCTTCTATTTGTTATTTAGTGTTGTTCAATCGTGCTTATGATTGCGAATTGTTGAGCCCCTTTAGCCAGCAAGTTGTTGTTGTAGTTGCTGTTCGCTTTGTGTAAGAACAAGTTTGCAAGTCTCTTTTAGCTGCAAGTTCTTGTTCCGTGCATGTGTTTAGTGTAATCTTTGTTCCAAAAGTTTGAGAAATAAATTCTTGAGCCTATTTTGTCCTGATATAATGTCTCAGATTTCCGTTATTTGTGTTATGCTTATATGATCTTTAATTTCAACTTGCATTGAAAGTAAGTAGATGTGTGTTGGAAGGAGAGTTTATTTAAGTATTTTGTCAGAGAATCATACTTCGTCTATTTCTATTTCTCGTGCTCTGCGTTTACTTGAGAAAATAGAAATGTCATTAGCGTAGGTTAGTTGTAGTTGAAATTCTAAATCATAAAATCTCAGCTACGACGCTTGAGTTTTATAAACCTTGTGCTCTTAGCTGATCAAAAAGATAGGCAACTTAGTTTTAGTTTACTTTCTTAAACACCAACAGCAAGAGGGAGCTTCCCCTCCTAATTTGAAGAGCAGTTTATCTGTGCATAGCTGTTTGTTTCAAATCCGCATTCCAGAGGTGCAAATTCAAACGCCAACACTTATTCTATTCAGAGTTTTCAAGGCTAGATTTTATTTCAGATGTTATTTTCAATGCTCAAATATTTGTTACTCCTTCAAGCCTTATCGCTGCTATTTCTATTCGAGTCTGACTTTCTTCTATCGACACCTGTCTTGGTTTTGTCTTGAGGTGCGATTTAAGCAGGACCCGATAAATGGATTCTTCCTCCTTTGTAAATGCGTCTCCTCAAGAGAATACAATTCGATTATATTTGCTCATCCTATATGGCACTATTTTGTCTCTTAAGGTTTGTCTTTATCTGGAATTCATCGCATGCAATTTTTTTGTCTCCTGATTTTGTAAGCTGCTTCTTGTCTCTTTACACCATAATATACTTCTTTCAAACATAAACGGCGCCAAACAATTATTAATCCTCAGCTTTGATGAAAAGGAGCCTTATAATGCATCAGACCTGACAAATATTACCGCACACTCCGAATTTTGTCTTCAAACTTCTGCAAAACTGTCCCTGTCACTCATAAAAACCTCACAGACTGGTAGGATTTTTAGCTCTGATACCACTAAAACATCCCCTATGGATATTTACTCCAGATTTTACCAAAGGTTCCAAAGGTATTTAAACAAATAGTTTGCATGAAACTAATTTTCATTCATCCAATAAGTTTGCAAACAAAATTTCTATGTGAATCATATAATAATGGTTTTAGAACAAAGATCTAAAATTACATATGAATATTGCCTTTAAATCTTCAGTGGAAATACAACAGAAATATCCAATCCTAGCCAGAAAACTTACATTTAAATTGGACAACCAGAAATATGACTTTGAAACACAAAGTGAGACACCTGAGTGATGTCTCCAACTAACAATGGGTTTCAGTCTACTGCCTCCAAGCCTGAGGGTTTTCTTCCTCAAACCTGCTGAAAGCCAAAGCTCCCAAT
This sequence comes from Sequoia sempervirens, assembly GCA_007258455.2. Classification (NCBI taxonomy): domain Eukaryota; kingdom Viridiplantae; phylum Streptophyta; class Pinopsida; order Cupressales; family Cupressaceae; genus Sequoia; species Sequoia sempervirens. The sequence goes on from VDFB02276744.1 coordinate 8,453, forward strand.
TCTCTAGAAAAAAATAAACCAAGCATATACCAAGCATGGCTGAAAGTGAGCCCTTGCAACACTTTTTATAAGCTTCTCATAAGAGCTCATTCACACTTTTAACCAATGTGTGATGAAACATAAACTTCCTTTTTTGCCTTTTTGATGTCTCATGTATTTTAAAATAAGGGGCCCCTTGTAACAGCCCGACCCTTCGGTAAAATTAAAATTTTCATAATTTACATCCTACAAGTATGTAAATGTGTTAATCATGTCATTGCAATAGAATTTTTCTTTTTCCTTTATTGACAAAACATGATCAAATTGCCATATTAATATACAACAAAGTTTCCATTTCAATATAATAACTTCACAAGTACATGAAACAAGAATACGTACCTTAACTAACATAGCTCCAATGAGCTTTAGAACAAATAGTAGTAAGAAGGTCCAGGAATCCGTCCTTTCAAATCTTGGTACATCGGCCGCTTGCTGAGGAGGAGAAACATCACTCGGGCGCTTTTCCGCCAACCACGGACTTATAATGCGGTCCCCCGCACGATCATTTTGCAATGAACGGCCCTCCCTTCGAAGAAGAGATTGGTTGGGTAACCTTTAACGACTACCAACTGGACATAGTGCTGTGATCCTACAAAACTAGCTTTCGTGCAATCGGCAATACTCAAACTAGGATGTAATTCGGGATCACGGTGAACTGACAGTGTAGTACAACAACTAAATGGTTCCTTACACTACTTTGGCCAAAGTGTTACGTTCAATGAAGAACATAGGTCATTTGTCACATACACTAGCCAGGTTCAACTTGACTTGAGGCTATCTTACCCTACGCGTAGGTTGGTCTATCGGGGTAGTCCGTACCCTAGACTTCCTACAACAAACTAACTACTAGAATGGAGAACAATTTAACAAGTACTCACAACTAACTCCGTTATACGGGACTTTCTCATCCTAGGAGCTTTTAATAACTTGACTAAGTTAATCTTCAACTAGTTGTGATCGGTAACTTATTAAATACCCTCATTTCATTCCCTAGCATTTAAAGAGCTATATACAAACATACACTCCTTATATGGAGTCAATACAAATATTGCAATCTACTCTTTAGTGGATCAGTACGTCCGTCTACTAATTAATATAATTTACTCTTCAATGGAACACTAAATTCGTTTACAAATTAATGCAAGAGTTAATAGTATAGAACATGCATTAGCCTTTCTTTTAAGTAATTTACTTACATGATACAACATAGAATCATTTCTTTGTTTATCTTAACTGAAGTATTGAACTCAATGCAATTCCCTAATGTGTACATTCAGCATTTTATTCTTTTAGTTATTTAACAAGAAATATGCTCAACAATATGAAGAATGAAACATGCCTGGTATTTGCCTTTTCCTTTAAGGGATGACCTTGAATGGGTTTACAGCTCCTCAAATCTTGAACAAAAGACTTTCAGCACTCTCAGACCATTCTCAAATTCTTCCTCAGAAATTAATCACTTTCAATAGCTGAAAGTAATCTCAACTTCTTACTGTGAACTTACAAGTGATGAAGAAAATAACAGGGGATGTCTCTCAGCAATTGGTAATATACTGTTCTCAGAAAATATGTAAGGTTTCTCTCAGCATTAATAAAGTTTACTCACAGCTCAAACAGAGATAGATTATGGAAGCTAAATAAAAAGATAAACTCGGATTCTTCAAGTCCTCCCCACATTGAATGGCTGGGCGTCCATTTATAGGCCCGAAGTGCAACGGATTTCCTCTTATTGAGGCATGCCAAATGACAACAAAGAGCCCAGATATAGTAAAAATGATACCTGGCGGATCTTTAAACCCTAAGTCACCAAAAATGAAGGTGATTCGACTCCTTTAAGCCAGCAAATCATGAAAAATTCAACTCGAAACTGAAAAACGCCACCTACAGGTTAATGCGTATTTCAACAGGTAGAAATCAGTGTTAGTTTAATGAGAGACTAATTCCCAGGCCGGATGGCGTCCACACACCATTTTTAGCGAATTTGTCTCAGTCGTTTTTGGTTGCTGTGGCCCTAGTCGCGCGATTTCCTGCGCGTTTTTCTTTTTCTCTGTCATTTTTACGTTTTTTCTTCTTTATTTCGCTTTGGTAAATCTTCAATATTTTAATAGAGTTTTCAAAGTAAAAATGACGCATTTATTCAAACTCATATTTGAAGTTTAACATTTCAACGAATACATTTGAGAAATCCGCGTTTTTAAGAAATCCGCAATTTTATGCTCTTCCCAGATTTGCATTCGCAAAAAGTGTTTTAAAATGTTTAATTTTCATTTCATTTGATTTTGTCAAATCTTTTATTTAAATATATTTTGTATATTCTACTAAAATACTTATATAATATAGTTTATGTATAATTATTTAAATTATCAATTTAAATAATATTATATACATTTTAAACTATATTATATTAATATTTTAATATAATATTGAATATATTGAAATACTTAACTTTATACTAATACATATATATTCATTTACATTATACGTTAAACATGTAAATTTATATATATATATTCGTATAATTTCAGAGGGAAGATATCATTACAATATATAATTCATTTATCTTGTTAGCCGTGGGTATGTATATTTGTATATATATCAGTATATATACTACATGTATAAGTATCCATAAATACATTTATATCGACACATACGTATTCGTATGTACAAATACACATATCCACCTCTAACCAGAACTTATCATTTATAAGGTTATACTGGCAAGCATCACTTGTTTACACATTCAGAAGAAGACACGACTCCTAATGATACTAGACAAGCCTACAGATGACTTACCTTTAACCAGAACAATGACTTAGCTTACACAGTTCTAAGGTTGTGTGTGTATGTCCAGTTGGTATCCATTACTGTTTACCCGACCAAGTTCTTCCCCGAGTGATATCTCTCCTCTGCCTGGAGGTACGAACCTGCTTCCTGCACACCATGTCACGACAACGGGAATCATATGCTCAAAACAAAGCAGAATACATGAAACATTTCAAAAGTTAGATTATTCATAAATCAATAACCTTATATTCTCCTTTATGCAGTATTTCACCAAGAATAACATCAAATGAAACAACATTCATATTGAAAACGAGGTACAAGCATCATTAATTTACCTTCAGAATTCACATTTACTCTATCTAGTAATGGTAAATTGTAACGTCTCAATTTGGGATGCTTGACCCTTTTACTATTCATTTTCCCACTTAACTTTAGACTCACATTAATAAAGTTAAATAATTTAATTTAACTTTATAATTTAAATTTTATTAATGCAAGATGAATTAAACCAATGGAACTGAAAGCATCTGATGATAAGAATCAATTTCCATTGAAAAGACATTGTCACTGGAGATCACGACCCACTTGATGAATTACTATTAATAGCATTAATGACTTACTAAAAATAGTAAGTATGCCAAAATACCTGCAAATGCCCAAATTGACCTGCAATGAAAATTGTCTAGGCCAAAATCCCTCAAGATTCCTTAAAAGCCCTAGTTAGCCTACGGAACCAAGGAGAAATAGGCTAATGACAACATCATACAATGCGAGCTAGAAAAGGGGACATTACACATCGAGGCATTTGACTAGTCTAGCACAATGTTGTAATAATTTTATGGCTTTCTCTATCCTTGGCACATTAAAATCCTCTTGGTTCAATGATTTTTTGTCAGGTGTGTGCACCTCCATAACATTCATTTTAGGAGCATAAATGCCATCTTTTCTTGACAAAAACCCATGTATGATAGCCACTTATCATACCAAAGCCTCTAGATGTGCCTTTACCTCTTGAACATTGGAATTCCCTTACTCTAATGGGAAGTTGGCCACTAGAAATAGGTGTTGCATTGTTAATTGCATAATCCAAATCTTCATGATGCTTCTCCCATATGTAATGCAACCCTAGAGCCTTTGTCAATTCTTAATCCCTGGTGATTTTGAAGATATTGGAGGTTAACATTGATGAAATGCTAGAATAGACATTATGTTGCTCAACTCCTTCCATGAAATCCCCCCCTAGAATTTATTTTCTAGCATAACTAATATATTTGTCTTGAAAGAGAAATATATTCTTCATCCTAATATCCAATATATCTTCTAGAAAGGCCATCTCTTAACTCTCCCTTTCCAATCAAACATGAGGCTCGATCTATCTTGAAGCAAAGGCTTAGTGGCCAAATAGATATCGATGAGAAATGGTAGGTTATTAGGAAAGGTTGGGGTGGCTATTTAATTATTGTTAGTTTGGAGAATTTTATCCCAGATGTTGGCAAGTTCCAGCCAATAGACACATTATTACCAATAGTAATATCCTTCCCATTATCTATCCCTTGATTTGATAGGTAGTCCACCACCTTGTTGCCTTCCTGGTAGCAGTGTTGGATAGAAACATATTTTAGTGCCTAGGATAGCCCAAGCTCACACAAAGTATTTTATTAATCTTCGAGTATGTCAGTTTTCTTTTCTTGATGCATGGTATAATTGTTGTTGAGTTGCTTTTTGTTATGACCTAAGTTATCGAACTTGGTACTAGTTTAGGCTTAGGTTTGCATGTTGGGTTCATGAGATTGGTAATTTTTTTCGGGTTTGGGCTCATTTTGGTTTGTCCATACAAAAATATATAAAAATTGGAAATTTGTACATATTTCTAGTAGTAATTAAGTTTATAATACTACACATCATAAAATAAACAAAACCTCCATCAAATATAAAAAAATCAAAATACTACAATATCAATTAGTCAAAACGGAATGTCATGATATATTAAAATTAAAAAGGAAAAGTTCAAGTGTCAAATAATCAGGCATTGATGTCTACCACACTTGCTTTGGCACTCTCATGCTTGCTAGTTGGCTCGTCCTCAACATCAAGTGCAACAAGGTGGGAAGTGGTAGCATCCAAGTCAGTAGGCTTTGCTCTGGCTCGATATTCCATTTATTTGTGCCCCCTTCCTTGTAGCTACTTCTTTTGTGTGAAAGGAGAAAAAAGTTGGAATGCATATATATTGAGTCTTGCCTTTTTTGAGTGCAGTTGGTTATATTTTATTGAGTGGATAAGGAGTATGTGCTCCAATTCCTCTTAGATGCAAATGAAATAGCAGCCTATCAAGACAAAATTAGAGAGTTAGAGTTATAAATATAAAATTTTAAATCATAACTAAAGCTTAATTTCTTTTTCTATAAAACTTAATTTCGATAAAATTTTGATTACATGAAGTTGTAGGTAAGTAAATGATTAGCCATGGAAGCACCACCAATTGTGAGCATGAACCTTAAACTTGTATGAGGAGCATTAATACTAATTGCATTGGAGTTTACACAATCCATGAACTTGAGTCTAACTATATCCTACATGTTTGGATCAATGAAGAGTCTACGAAGCAATACCTTGTACGTTTGATAGACTTCAAGATCTATATATGGATCAATCCTTGTCCACACAAAGGTTCTCAAAACTATAGTAATTGGGATTCAATGCAATTGGAAGATGTAGTGAGGTGGCCATTTTGTTCCATCTCTGATTAATTTTATGTAGTTGTTTGAAGAAAGTTTCTTTAGGATCTTGCTCTTTTGGATTTATGATGACTTTCATCTTCCTAATCATTAAAATGTTGTCATCATATATATCTCCCAAACATTGCCTATTCTTGTTGATATAATATATTATATTGAAAATGGGCTTGGTGAAACCGAGGAGATATTTAACACAATCCCACCAAATGCTATCTAGGATCATCCACTGTATATTTGCTGCCTATAGTCCTAGATTGCTTACATATGGATCAATTTTGGTTGATGACCATGTTTGAGACTGCCTCTCAAGTCGTCACGTCATCTTAAGACAATTGTGTTGGAGGTGAAATGTGTCTCAACAACCTTTTCAATAGAAATAAAAAAATATTGATTGTTAACTTCTTTAAGAAGAAAACAAAAACTTGACTTTACATTAAGTAAATTTAAATTACTAAAATGAAACCTAAATATTAAAGTTTAAAATATTTAGTAAATCTTATTGCTTCACTTACCTTCTATAGTTTCAATTTTGAGAATGTTCTAAATATGGCTTTTGACATAAGGTGGTTGGTGATAGCTATTTGGATAGCGTCAACTTCAATATGCCTTGTGAGGGAGCGTACCACACAAGGTGTCCAAAAGACGTAACACTTCTCGACCAATAAATTAGTTGCTCTACAATTTTTGGTTTTGTTTGTTATGACTTGAACAACAGTTCAAGGTCCCACTTCCTCAATGGCTTGATAGAGAATATTAGCAAAAATGCATCAGCGTTAACCTCCCCCTCACAATCTACTACGTTAAAAAAACATTGCCCCTTTAGGTGACATTCTAATAATATTGATCAATAGCTAATTTTTTTCATCCTTCCATATGTTGGAAACAATGGATACCTTTGCCTTGGCCCACAAATCTCATACGGGTTTCAATAAATCCTTACAAACTTCACCTCCTTTTCCAATAAGGTGCAATGCACTTGTTGGGTCCCAAAACTGTTGCTCCAAAATCCTGGAACACAATTTTACCTTAAGCCAGGGGGTGGCTTCAAGAAGTTAAAACTAGTGTTCATCAACAAGTCATGGAGGGTTAAAGGCCAATAAGTGAGTGGATAAGCTCTCTTGCACTTTAGCTTGACTTAAGCCCAAGAGGGTGTTCCTAGGGGTATCTTAAATAGGAAAGAGGGCACTGAAAACAAGACAATATAACATTTTGTAGCTGTATCAAATGTGAGTTTAACCCCAAAGGTTGTCTTTGGGTTAAATGTTGACTAGTTGCATTGATGACCTCTCATATAGTTGATAAGAACATCTTAGCAAGAAGTGCAAGATGAAGACAAGTATACATGATTTGTAAAGTGATTTACCTTATATGGTTCTCAAATACGCTTCCCTGTTTAACTACTAAATCTTGAATTGCAAATATACTAAGACTAATTCTATACTGCTGGTAGAAGATTTTGTTTGTTTAAAGAGTGTGATTGAATCACCTATTTCTTGGAATGATGCCTAGCTAATGGGTTATAGAGTCACAACTCATAAGAGGGGAGAAAAAGCAACTAGAAGCATAAAGGAGTTGATCTAAGCATAACATGCATCAAGAACTATTATCAAGTACAAAAGATACTTAATAATCTAATAGTAAACTGTATAAACCCACATGTAAGGAAGAGATGACCATTACAAGCCTTGTAATGTTTTAAAAATGTTGTTACGTTTATCAAATCTTCAATAAATTCAGCAAATGTGATAAGAGGGAACCTTGACATAATGCTGTATATTCCCCTACAAGTCTAGAATAATGTTGGAGACATTCAATATCTAACAACCATAATAATATTCTAACTTGGACATGCTTAAAAAATCTGTTGTAATTGGAAGTTCAACACTTGAAACCCTAAAATCCACTTGGCTTAGGAAGAAATCTGTTGGAAACAATTATGATCAACCTTCTTGATGTGAAACAAATTGATACTTATATCTACAAAGAAAATCGCACCCTTTATCACTTGTGGGAATCAACAATAGATCAAGATGTTCAAAATGACCTATTGCATTGATGGTGGCCTGTGCGAGGGTTTACAATCCACTATAGAAAAAAAATCATTTGAAATTGCACCCAAGAGATTAGATCTTGTTTTTGGGCAAGAAAAAAACATTTGGAACATTATAGAATCAAATTTGGCATTAATGGAGAGATTTGGAAGTTGTTGGAGTAGTTGGAAACATGTCCCAAGGATTTTTGAGCACTATAGGGCCTTTCTGTTGATTTTTGGGATCTAGGAGGGACCTTAGAATCAAATATGGGAGTTTAGATTCTTGGAGGTAGGTCGGGTTCGAGAGGAACCTAAATAATAGTACTTGAATGGATGGGAGTCAAGAGTGGGAAGGGGAGTGGAAATGGAATCACTAGGGAGAGAAAAGGGAAAATCTAGGGGTTAGGTTGTAGGAGGGATAATGAACTAGGAACGAGAGCATTATGGGGATCAAGGGAATGTTGAGATTAGGAACTAGGTCTAGAGAGGCAGTTGGAATTGAGACGAAAGGAGGGTGCAATGTGCTAGTTGGGGCTCAAGTTTCAAGAGGGGTTGTGGACAAGGGAGTCAAAATTGGGACCAAAGGAGGGTGCAAGGCGCTAGTTAGGGTCAAGGTCATGGGAGGGATTGCGAATGATGGAGTTAGATAGATGGACGAACAAAGAATTGGGTTTGGGAATGAGAAGGGGGAAAGGAAATGCGGGCAAGATTGAGCACTAGGGACATGATGCCAAGGGTTGGGATCCACCCACATGCTCAAATATTGATGAGGAGGAGAAAGGAAGAGGAAAAATCGAGATGCAGGGTGCCAAAGTAGACTTGGGACATGGTGCAAAGGTTTGGAGCTCATGAAGAGATTTGGGCATCTAGGGGACAAAGGATAACAAGAGTGTCAAGAATGGGAAGTTGAGAGGGATGTGGAACCTAGAAGTAGGTTTTAAGGTGCAAGGTTGCCACAAAGACTTAAAACTTGAGCAAGGATAAAGGGATAAATGAATGGAAGAGAAGTGAGCATTGGGACCTTGTGGGGACCAAGAACCAAGGGATTATGCCCCTTGCTCTTGAGTGGGTCTGTGGACTTGGGGCTTGAGAAGACAAAGCAAGGGTAGAAAAGAAGAGGGGACTTGGAACCACAAAACTTGGTGCCAAAGTCCAAGGTTCCTCTATGAGCATGAGGCACAATGGGGAGGAACAAAGAGAGAGACAACATGAGGGCAAGGAATATGGTTTTGGGGGAACGAGGAACCTTGGGAAGGGAGAAACTTAGAAGAACAAGCAAACACTAGAGACCCCACATTGAACACTTGACGTTCAAAACATATGGGGAATTGCATAAGAACATCACAATGCAAAATTGGTCAAAATGTGCAAGAACTTAGTTGAATTTTATAGATTTTGGAGGGGTCCTGTGTGACCTTTTCACACATCGCCTACTGCAAATGGGGACCCTTATTGCTTTTGCCTTGGCGTCAGAATCTTATTGCTTGTCCTTTTACAATGAGGTCATCATTTTGAGGGTTTCAAAGTCAGTCTTTTGAGAGTCATCCGAGCCAAGTCAATAATCCATGCTTGAATGCTGCCTAAATGTCACAGAAGAGCTCAAAAGGCCCGGAGACGAGGATCACCGTGCTTTCGACCGATTTTGACTCTTCCTATTTTAGGGAATTTGCTTTTTGCTTTTTGGTTTTTTCATTTTTGGCATTTTTGGACCAAACGGGTTCCCTATTTTTTAGGGATTTTGCTTTTTCTATTTTTAGAAAGTCAACCCTGGTCAACGAGTCAACTTTCCATCTTTAGATCCAAAAATCAACCTAAAAATTGAAAAATCATTGAAAAATCAAAGACAAAATCTGAAAAGCAAGTGAAAAATCTGGAAAAGCAAGCAAAAATCAGTCAAAAACCTGAGAAAATCAACTGAAAAGCATGAGAAAATCTGGAAAATCAGTCAGATCTGAGGGGAAAATCACCAAAAAATTGACCAAATGGCATAAAACTCATGGCAAAATTCTGTCTAGGTCTGGAAAATTCGCCATCAAGCTGCATGTCCAGCCCTTAAAATGTGGGACGAAGAAGAATGGCAGGGACTTGAGAAAGTCCGCCCAGCCTTGAAGAAGAATGGCAAAGACTTGAAGAGGTCGGCCCTTAAAAGGTGGGACCTTGGCAAAAAGTTCCAAACCCCGCCTAGCTTTGGCAAAACTTGTTTGAAGTCCGCCCAACCTTGATGGAAGATGGCAAAGACCTTGGAAAGTCCGCCCTTCACTTGGCCAAACACTTGGGAAGTCCGCCTAGGCACACAAGAGGAAAAAAATTATAATTTTGCTAAGTGTTTGGTGCCTTGAGGTGAAAATCCAAAAAATGGCTAAGCATGGATGCCTTGGGAGAGAAAATTTGGCTAAGTATTGGCCCCTTGGAGAATAATATTTCAAAATTTGACTAAGTGTTAAAAGGATTAATGTCAAGGAAGTCTGCCATGCCAAAAGGAAACATGGAAAGAACATCTTGAAGTCCACCCTATCAATGTCAAAACTTTCTTGAAGTCCGCCTGGGCATCAATGAAATATGGCGAGAAAGTTGTGAACTCCGACATAAGAAGGAAAATGAAAATGTCAAGGACACCATGAAGTCCGCCCACACATGGCATGAAGTTGGTTAAGTCCGCTAGAGAAAAATGAGACATGTCCAAGGAAAGATCAGGTCCACCAAGACTTGTCCAAAGAAGTCTAAAGTTCGCCAAGCATAAAGAAAAGATGGTGAAACCACTAGCAAATCCGACTTTGCTCAACTGAGAAATGGCACAAGCATGATAAAGTCCGACTTTGCCTAAGGAAAGGATGTCCAAAGCAGCTCAAAGTCCGACTTACCTCAAGAGGGAGTTCTCCAAGCTCAAGATAAGTTCGCCTAGGAAGGAAATAATCATGGCAAGACCAAAGTAAAGTCCACTCAAGGTAAAAAAATCAGAAAATTGACTATGTATTGGAAAGAAAAACAGGGAAAGTGAAGGGGAAAAGTAAAGAGGAAATGAACAAAATCCTTAGCACAAGCCAAATTTAGAGTTGAAAGCAAATCCGCAGGCAAAGTTCATTCGAGCATCGAGATGGCCAAAATCTTGGCTAAGTTACAAAATGAAACTAAATAGCCAAAATTTGGCTAAGTATGGGAAATACTTCACAGAGAAAGTTCCAATTTCCTCCATCATGGCGAAAGCACAGAGGCATTCTTCTCCAAATTCAAGACACTTGAAAGAATATTCAGACATCTTAGAAGGATTTCATCTACAATCCCAGACCTATTCAAGCAATCCGGGCAACTTCTTGAAGGGTTTCATCTCCTGAAGAATTAAAGACAAGCTTCCAATCAGAATCAGATGGTGACAAGAAGAAGTGTTCTAAACAAATTTTCATACTTAGACAATTTCTCGACACAAATTGGAGAATTCAGAGAGGAAATCCAGAGGAATAACATCAACCCAGTTCAAGCAGGAGGAATTTCAAAGCAACCCACTTCAAGCCCAGACACCTGCTCCAAGGGGAGACTTCCAGACCTCAAAGATTCTAGTACAGGTGAGAAGAAGAAATCAAAGTCTCAAAAGGAATCCAAGATCAAAGCTAGGAAGGAACAAGCGCAAAGGACAGAGTCATCGGCAAGGAAAATATTCTAAGGCAAGCGCGTGGAAAAAAAACGAAGCCACCAAGGAAGGCATATAGCACGCTGAGGTGGTGTTCCTCACATCTTCCAACCAATCAAATTGTTCCAAATCAACATGCAACAACTTTCTATTTTATTGTTGGTTTATATTTAGCAAAGGACAAGTGTCCTCAAATGTAATTTTCTCATTGGTCAAGAAGGAGTTGGTTGTGACAACCCTAATTAGGGTTTTATTTTGTAACTCGACCGCTGATCCTAAATCAATCTCGCCATTGAATTGTAATTGTGAGCCTATAAATTGAGCTCACCCCCATTTGTAAAGTGTGGAGACAGTATATGAGATTGTTGCATTGAGACTATTTCGATAATAAAAGCTCTTATGCATGATTTGCTTTGAATAACTTTTATTGTCAAGTAGTAAGCAAGGTTGCATATCTTCTTCTACCATAGATTAGAGTTAGCATTAAGTTAAGTAGAATTTGCTTTTGAATATTGGTTAAGTGAATGAGAGATTGATCGTATAGATTCAATGGTGAAATATTGCTCATACTTTCTTTGAATGGATGATTTGCATTCGATGCGTAAAGTTAGCCTGAGCTTATAATTGTGGAAGCTTAACTTAAGTCTCATTTAAGGCTCGAAAATTATTATCACACCCCTTGAAGATTGCACCCACTTTGCGTAGACACATCACACAATGTGATGATAAAAAATCTCAAGAAACTCATTGTGAAATGCCATTTCCATTGGTCCCTTCGATCTCTTATGTGCTACATGTTGTTCTTGAGGTGGCGCCAAAAATGGTTGGCTCTCCATAGGTTGAAGTTAGATGGTGGTTGAAGGATTCATTCCTTGATATCCTTTCTTTATCAAAGGATGATTTGATTTATGACCTATTGCTTCATTTGCTTTTTTTGGCTCATTAATATGTGCTATGGCTTGTTTTGATGGAATGGGTACATTATTTTTCTTAGGGCAAGCTTTGATGCCCATCCCAACTCCAAGTATGCGACACAAATGGGCTTTCACTTGACTATATGAGCTGTAATATTGAACTTCACACTCATTGCATATCCAAATATAACACCCACCACTTTGAACTAGCTATATACCATATTAACATATTTCCAAAGGGGTGAATTTGGGTTTGTATTGAAGTAGGGTTGGCTAACGATGGTTGAATTGGCATCCATTGTAATCCATAGGGCAACAAGTTCAATAAACAACACACTCAAAACAAATGAAAAAAAGATTATATAGAATGCAATTGAGCTTACAAAATTTAAGCATATGCCATAGATTTATAGAAGAAAAGAAAAAATTCGAAACAAAACAAAAATGTAGAAAAAAACCAAAAAAATCTTCCTATACAATTTCCTTTGTAGTGAATGGGCTCTTGCACACACATAGAAATAGCAAAACAATGACTTTGGAATCTTCATTGATCGATCTTCAACTCTATTCATTTGATGGCAAGCAAGAATGAAAGTTGAGTGAAAATGAATGACTTTTGTGTTTTGCATTCACGGTGATGTAAACTACGTTGACTTAGTCTTTGAAATTCCCTAGAATAAACTTTTTACGGTTAGGGACACACTGAAGTCAAAGTCAAATGTGTTAAACACTAAAAATAGCCAAAAAAATAAAATAAATTGTCACTTTTTGTTGAATTTGTTGCAGGTTTTGCAAAATGTATCAAACTAGGATTCAGGTTTGGAATGGATTATATCTAAATCCTCTAAGTGCCAACAACGAATTAGTATCTTAGATGAGGATTGAATAAATCTTGCTTGATTGAACTAATTGGAGACGTAGGATGAATGTTAAAGCTTCCATTTCATTATTGGTCCCATGCAAGAGTTTCTTCTCTGCTACCTCTATCAAATTTCCATTGGAGTCTAGTATTCTACAACCTACTCCCTAGGGCCTTCGGTTGCCCTTTGAAGCACCATCAAAATTCAGATTGAACAAGCCAACTTGTGGGGTATCCATTTGACCAGATCCCTCTTAGGAGGATGTTTGAACCCAATAGACCCATTAATAGGGGACAAGTTTAATTTTTCCCATTTCTTCAGAATGTCCTTGTCCAAGGTTGTGAAGAAGCATTTCTTATGCAATTTTGTTGGAGCCTTGTTCATTAGTAGGTTGAATATAGCAATTTCCAATTTTGACATCGAGGAATTGCATGCAAGTACAACGTTCAAGAAAATATTTTTGTTACTTTCTTTCCAAATGCACCATATGATCAAAGATAGGCATCTATAAGGATTGGAGAATATGGCTCTAGGCTTTGAAATTGGCCAACCCTTGAATAGTTGGAGTAAAGAGTTTGAGAGATGCTCCAAATGGTTTGTATGAGCACAACTCCTCCAACATTTTATAGCAAAGGGACAATGAAGGCAAAGGTGGTTCCCAAATCTCCAAGCTTGTTTGTAGAATATTCATTGTGAATGGACCAGCAAAACCCATTTTCATTAGCCTATCACCAATCAATACCTTGTTTTGAATGGTGGCCCACACAAATGCACCCACCTTTGTTAAACAATCCTTTTGCCAACATTTGATTGTTTGCCAAACTTGATCCGTAAGAGGCTCCATTAGGGAAATGTAACCCACTTTGACGGAGTAGGAACCATTCTTGGAACAAACTCATCTCAACTCATCTTCATTTTCAGTGATGAAAAATATTTGAGCATGAGGGATCTCTTCGAGCGTCTCAAGTTGATATTTTGGAGTAGGTATAGAAGAGAGTTACTTCCGTTGGCATTACTACGGGTCATAAATGTGTTTGATTGAAAGATAGATATGTACATGGACCGCTCAGATATTACATATCAGATTTTTAATGCTCCCCAAGTCATCCTGGTCTTGTATGGACCTGTGTCCATTCTAAGAGTTCTCTTAAAATTTTGCTTTTTGGCCACTCTTGACCTCCCAATAGAGATGATCGGTGATTACTTGTTTGCATTTTGTCATAAAGTTCCAAATGTGTGATACTAGGGGGGATTGGGCACGATGAAGATTCTATCACTCTCCATGGAATCTATGTCACTTTTTGCAAAAGAATGTTCCACTTGGAGCTCAAATTAACAAGATATTCCAAACTAACTTTGCCCCAAGCGCAAGATTTTGTACTATTAACCATCTAATCTTGGCACCATTGTAATACTCTATCTGATCTACAGTTAAAGAAAGGAATCTAACTACCAGTTTTCAGCTGAAATGCAACTAAGTTGTTTTCATGCTAGGGTTTCCTTTGCAATTTGAACGAAAAATAAATACAATTTTAAATAAATGTTCATAAGATTCAATTTCTCAAGTAACTTTTAAATTTACAGTTTCAACTAAAAAGAAACAACTAACTGATTTCCATTTTACTGAAAATACAAATCAACTGTAACTAACTTTTCTTTCCTTCCCAAAATATAAGAACTTTAATTACAGCTAATCAATTTACATGCTAAGTAAACATTTCAGAAATTTAAAGAGAGAGAATGGTTTCAAGAAGATACAGTTAAGAAGCTGAAATGCTTGAGCTTGACTCTCTGTCATCATGGGAAAAAGAAATATCATCAAGGGCTTTACTGCCCATCCGAAGACCTACTAGTCTCTCGTGTTTCTTTTACTGAAGAAACCCGTCCCTTCATGAAGATAATCAACAAAGATCATTTTATCATCATGCCTTTGAGCCTGATGTCAAGGACCTATACCTCCTAATCGAACCTTACTAAGGGTACCTCCCAACTAGAAAGGTCACTTTGATTAGTGGTATATCTGGTACTTGATAGCTGACAGATGCTGAATCTAGCATCATACCTTGGCCAAGGATTTCATTTTCATTATTGGCACTCTTGTGCCATCAACACTCTCACCCTTGCTCGACATGATTACGTTTGTCTGAAGATTTAAATTATAATGTCTGGTTTGATTTTCGTTTTCTTTATTTATTTTAATATATATTTTCAATATTCATCTTGCAACATGGGTCTCCAATCAGGGTAATAAATTCATTCAGATTTATAGAGATGTGATGGAGATTAATAGGTTCAGACCTTAACTTTCCTCTCAAGAAACATAAGCTTATTCCTTCTTATAACAGAAAGAGTACATATACTATTCTCTGCACAAGTTTTCTCAGTTTGATATTACTTTCCGATAGTCAAAGAAAATGTTAACATGCTGGGTCAGATTTGAGTTCCAAGGGAGATTGCAGAGGTTGCAGAATTAGGAAAAAGAAATTGAAGTCTGCTCTTCATAGTTTGACTGAAGTCAGTTTATAAGTGGAAAGAATAGAGGTTAGACTCGCTTTTGAGTTAAGAAAATAGAGCCAGAGCAATTGAAAAGAAGCTCGATTGATAATGATTTATAGACAAGAAAGGAAGATAAGATTCAATTTATCTATTCATTCCATTTTTTGTAGTATTCATCTACAGAATCGAATCTCTTTTCTAGTTTCATCTAGCAAGAATTTCATAAATTACATTTCATATATAAGATAATATCATCCTGTTTAAATTCTATGTAAGCAGGGTAAACACATTTTAATTCCATACGTGCTTGATTTAATGGACTCGAACTTGCAGAAGCTTGCTTGATATTTCCAAAGAAATGAGAAGGTGGCTAGGACTGAAGCGGTGCTCTCCCAAACTCAACCACGAAAATGCCCCCAGGTCGACGCCTTCAGAGGATTAAAAAATGATAAGAAGGATAGGATAAAAGTTCAGATGTGACACTCAAAAGAATGGAGGGTCATGTATGATGCAAAAGTCAAGCTCAAAAGTTTGGCGTCTAGAAGAAAAAAGGTGAAGAGCTCAAAGAAATTAGTTAGCAAGATGG
The DNA here is from genome assembly GCA_007258455.2 of Sequoia sempervirens. Lineage (NCBI taxonomy): Eukaryota > Viridiplantae > Streptophyta > Pinopsida > Cupressales > Cupressaceae > Sequoia > Sequoia sempervirens. Next base: position 24,524 of record VDFB02276744.1, read on the forward strand.
AACTGCTGAATGAATGAGGTGTGTGTAGAAAGAAAGAGACTCCAGCCTTCGATCAACAAAGAAGAATCCCCAACGAAACCTCTCGAACAAGACCTTTGGGAGTGCTGCGGGTGCATGGCTTCCCATTCTTGGCCGTTTTCAAAGATGCCAAGAAAGCTAGCGGGGAAGCTACTCGCATACATTCCATCAACGACTCCCAACAAAAATTAATTCCTTTAGACTTTAATCCTTACTTTTATTTATATTAAGATTGATGGATTACGAATTATTGCCACTATGGTTAATTTATTATTTAATAACCTTTGCAAAGATATATATACCAAGAATTGGTTCGTTCAACTTTCAAGAGGATATAATAAATATTTTAATTATATCTATTATTTTAATTTAATATTTAATAACCATTTGCAATCTCCTTAAAAGGTGATTATTGATTTATATATTTTAAATTGACTTAATAAATAATTATATTAAATTATTTATGGACAAGTTATGACTTCAATTCACTGTCTTACACCGACTCATGGTGAAATGATAATTTTCGATCCTCTGTTAACCACACCCTCTCCCTGATGATATTTCCTTTTTCGTCGTGGCATCGACAGTCCTGCATCCATTGAGAAGAATTATGGTTAGATCGTTCTCAACGGTTATATAAGTATGTATTTAAATATAATCTCATGAACACATTCAATTTCACATGAATAAGAAAATCACTCGCATATATAAGTAAATCGTTTGCATTTGTAGTTACGACAAATAAAACATTTATTTTATCCACATTTTTACATTCACATGAAGGTAGTTATTTGCAACTAACATAACGATGACCATAATTCCATTGTCATAAACGTGTTCAAGTTAAAGGGGATGTAACAACCACCCAAGGATCGAGGTCGGCAAAGTTTATCCCAAGCCACCAAGCCTTTCCATAGGAAATTCATCATTGTTTTTATTGTGCAAGGAAAAGGAGAAAGAACAAAGCACAAACAAGAGATATATGGGGAATGCACACAACACAAGCCAAACCATTGTGATTCTCACAATAAAAGACTACGACTTGCTTCGCTAAGAGGAATTATTTTGTTTGAATGACTCAATCAATGAGTTCTGTTAGGAAGGTTTGGATGCCCTAGAGAACAAGGGACCCTGAGGTATTTGCGTGGAAGTTTGATTTGGAGTCTTTGAGAGGAGTGGAAGAAAAATAGTTCCAATTTATCTATCTTTGATCTGTTGAATGGAAGCATTTGTGTAGGCTATACAGATTTTCTTCATGGTTGCAGCCTTTGTCACACTAGCCTCATCGAATAAAGTATTCATTTGCAAGTTGGACGTGGGTAAAAACATCTACATGATTAGCGGTCACAATACCTTTCGATCTTCTATTGGAGTGAGTTTGTAATGTATTGGCCCAAAGCTTTAGTCATGAGGATGTATAAGTATGGCGACAAGGGATTAGCTTGAGAAGGGCCTCATGAAGCCTCAAAAAGTTAGAAGGTCTTCCATTCAAGAGGATGGAGAATTGAGGCATGGAGATGCACTTGAAGTTTCCACTGCAGCCACTATAGAGAAACCGAACCTCTCAAATATTTTCAATAAAAATCTCTAATTGATCTATCATATACCTTATATCAAGTTTCACAATCTTTTTTTTCAAATTAGAATTACAAATTGAATGAATCAGCTCATGGTTGTGATGAATGACGATACCTTTAGTGATGGCCTTGTAAGAAAGAAAGCCGCTCTTGCTCTTGAGAATGGAGGAGGGGATAGGATCTAGTTTATTAGCCATTGATTTTGAGAAGATTTTGTTTAGTGTTGCATAATGAAATTGGTTTGAATTTTGCGAAAGAAGAGGGAGAAGTAGTTTTTGGTATAAGAACACTAAATGTGCAATAAGGAATTTGAGGAGTGTCTTGTATTTGTGGGGCTCATTGTAGACCACGACCACCTTTGTCCCACTAAGTACCAACAGTTTTGGGAAAAGGTTGCATGGAATCCATTTGGGCATTGAGCCTTATTTGCATGCATTTGAGAGATTTTTAGTTTGATTTCATCCTTTGTAGATGGAGCCATCAACATTTGACTGTGATCCTCAAATACTATATTTGGGATGACTTGAAGGAATTTTTCTTAAGGTGTTAGGTGGGAAGCTTTGTTACATTTGAGAAGGTTTTTAGAGAAGTATACTACTTTCGCCTTAATGGCTTTTGGATCATCCAAGGAGATCTTGGAGTTGGCTTTAGTGGAAGAAATTTTATTGCAATTATGAATGCATTGGTGGAACTATGAGAGAATTCAATGTTTCTATATCCAAAATATCCATTGATTGAATTTTTGAACCAAAGGATGCCCAAGCGAATAGAAGCACCCTCCTGAAGAAAAAATCCCTTTGATTTGTGCCATCTCAAAATGAAATTATCGGGTTCAAGAATTCCAAGCTTGGTTCCTTGCAATATTATGATGTATGTTCTTTGAAGATCTAGTTGACACTTAAGTTTAATGTCCACTTTTCCTAGATAGTTGACAGATGTGGTTAGCTTATCACTTGGTCCCTGTGGCTAACATGGTGTTTAGGGGGCCCTTTGAGGGTGATCTATGGCTCTTCAGTAGGCCTTTTGGTGCTTATTTCAGCACTCTTCAACTCAGTGTTCTACTTTATTTGTGGTGTGCCTTTCGGAGGCCATACAAGAAACTTTGACCCACACTATTTTTAGTAAGTCATTTGGATGAGTTGCTCATACTTACTAATTTTACTAAGTCACTTGGATGAGTTGCTCATATTTACTATTCATAGTAAGTCACTAGGATGGTCAGCTGGTAGAGTTACTATATTGGGCGTGATGGAAGATTATTGTTTTGGATTAATCTTGATCTGATTATGGTCCTATGTGTTTAATTTTAATAATGTTAATATAAAAATTTAAATTAATTAACTTTATTCGTTATTAATATTTATTAAAAGGACTTCATTAAAAATGGATTGAAATGATTTATCTTAACGAATCTGGAGCAAAGTTTCTATCTTGACAATCTGGAACATCGATACAGATTTCTACCTTCAATTCAGTTTTTATGTAGAATATGCCATGTCTGAAGAAGATGCAGCAACACAAAATCAAACGAATACTTCTTACAAATCGTCCTCCTTGCCTTTACTGCCAGCGAATGATCTTCTTAATGAAGTGCAGCCTTGTCCCAATCAAAACCGAATTTTATTTTGCTTACAAAACCAAAATCGTCCTAGTAAGAATACGCCTAGTCTTGCACAAAGAAACTTCACAAAATCGCTTTAAAGAGCTGCGCCAGGCAAGATGATAAAACCATGATTTTTCAGGACAATCAATCATCAAAGTCGAATTGGCTTGGAGATAGAAATTGAGACCAACAAATGATGATTTCTTCAAGGCTACAAATATCGAACTCCCAGCTGCAAGTCGTTCTTATTTAAAAACGTGCTTCTTCAATTCCTATCACATTAATTTAGTGACAAATCGGATCTCTTTCAAAATAAGTCGCACACCATCTTGATTTATTTCTGCTTATTATAAGCTTAATTTGTACGACAAGAATAACTATTATCTGTCTCGAAAAATGCAATGACTTTCAGAAATATAACTATCTTCTTCTGTATTTAATCTTCAACGCCACAACTAAGACATTCGATTAAGAAAGGTTTATCCTTATGCAATTAGATGTCTCACACAAAATATACTTCTGTTCTTCTATATAATCACCCTCTCTTTCAACAAATGATATAAACAATATTTTCACAAAAGATGTCTCACAATTCCTCCTAAAGTTTGTTCATAAATTTGTTCATGAAATCTTGTTTAAATGCTTTTGACATCAATGACAACATTTCCAACAACTTGTTGATTTATAAGTCAATCCTTGCTGATCTGGACATGGGATTTGGAGATTGTTGATATTGCAAATGTTGGAATTGAAGGGTTTCCTATAGTTGAGTTGATGTGGAGGTTAAGATTGCTATTGCTGCAAATACCTCGTGGCAAGATAGGGCTGGAGAGCACTGTGTTGGCATCTTTTCTTCCATTGGAGGTCTTACTTGCAGCTGGCATCCATTGTCAGAGGGTTTCAAGGCATATCTTACGTGTGCGTTCATGATTTGTAACTCCTAGATTTTCTGGGTATTGTTATTTTAGATAATAGGGGATATTTTATGAACTAGGTAGTCAATATTTTGTGAAAATACTGAGAATTTAAGGTGATATAGAAATCTGGAATTTTCAGCTGTGTATTCCCTATGTACTATTTAGTTTTTGAGTTGAAAATTATTATTGCAATATCTTCTATTTTGCTGCATTATATTGTTTTATCAAACATTGCAAATATGTCACAAGAAAATCATCAAAACAAATAAAGACAAAGATAAATACGACTGCATATTACATTAAGCCTCATTTGCTAGGGGAATCGAGGTCGTTAGGATTCCATGGTAGGATCACCATTGTGAATTTGTGACAAAGGGTTGAATTTCACCCCTCGCGTAGACCTTGGATTAAAGTTGAGAGTTGTTTGTGAACTGAATTTGATTGCCTCATTTGTTACTTCTACCATTGATTTTCTACCCCTCTTGATTTTGGGGCCTCAATTAGCCTTTGTCTTTTGTGATTCATGTTGTGAAATTGTAACAATTTCATTTGTTAGCAGTTATTTCTTAGATTTGTGGGAGGGGAAGCTCATCTATCTCCTTTTTTGGCTCAATTGGTGGTTCCTGATCCAAATTACATGTTGTGAGAGCTAAATGCTTGGTTGAAGCAACCGCATTTCTACTCAACTTTTGCAAAGATACGCTTTGTATAATTAAGGCCAATAGAAGTAAATTTAGTAGAGTTTGGAAGGGAGTTTGTATCAGAATCTAATTTCCCCACCAAATCCCAATCTAAATTTACTTTATTGCTCTTTTTTCCTTGCAAATAAGGTTTTTTGATCCGTTTCCAATTGCTTCCTTGGACTTCTTTGGAGTAATTTTGCGTAGTGACTTCTAGATTTACATTGGATGCGATACATAGTATTTTCTTCCAATTCAGCCTATTGTTTCTAAATCCCTCATTTTAATTCCAACATAACCTGATTTGTGAAATACGTCAAGATGGCTTTCCTAATGCAAATGCGTGCATAAACCCTTGACTTATTATTCAAGATATTTTGATCCACAAATGGTAATGTCTTGGTGATTTCCAATTTGGTCCAAGGTTGAGGTGTCCTAATATTCCTCTAAGAGATTATACAATTTTAGTCAAATTGGAATTTCTCGGATTTGGCATGTTAAAGGTTCAAAATTGGGTGACCACTCCTTGAGATATAGGCCAAGCCCTTAAGACAACTAGGGACCACTATTAAGTATTTTTACCTTTTTTTAACAACTAGAGCATTCCACCAAGAGAAAAAACGTTTAGGAGTTATTTGATTGAGAGATTATCACCCTAGTTTTCTTTAATCTACTTTTCAATTCCTACGCTAGCCAACCATATTCCATTGAATTTGTCAATATGGGCGAGCTAAGCCAAGATAGATTTTTTCTTTTGCAACACCAATTTTTGAATGGAAACCCTCATTTCTTGATCATTGATTTGTCCATTGTTGGGATCAAAACTTCATTTCCTTGAATTACATATAGGATTTTTGTGTTTGGTTGAGGAGGGATTCCTTGTTTTTTCCATATTATTTCTTTCCTATTGGTGTGAATAGGTTATATTGTTTGTTTGGTTTACCTCCTAGGTCCTATTCCCACTAGTTTACGTAGGGCATCTTTAGGTTATTTACTTTTTGTGTCTCATGTCATGTGGGTAAGACATTTGTCATAATGCTATGCTGTCCTATGATGTCACCTTGCCTATATAAACAAGGTCCCTCGTGTACTTTATGTATCCATTGTGTAGCTATGGTATCATGATATCATTTTGCATCTAAAATCATACAATTCATCTTCTTGCTACTCTAATGTGGAAGGTAATCTCTGGTTTTGGAGGTGATTGTGGGAGCTTAAGATCATCATTGACTCTTTCATGGTATTAGAACTTTATATTTGCAAGGCCCTTTTCAAATCAAGGAGTGATTTAGATAAAATCTTTTGTTGGTGCACTTTTTTGCAAAAAGGACCTCACTATTGAATCTAGAAGGCCCAAAAACCCCAACTTTCATATAAGGCACTCTATATTTAAGAGATATATATATATTTTTTTCAGCATTTTTGAGGGTTTTTAAAAAATTTCATAAAATTTATTCTATATAGCCGTATGGAATTTTTACGATTTGTGACATATATATTGTTATGGACATTGTAGATTTGGATGATTCATTTAAGGACACCCATCTCCTCTTTGATGACAGTTATGACACAATTGTTATCATATCATCTTTGTCTTTGGAGCTTGTTTTTCATGAACATTCACAAGATTCTAGATTGACATCACTTGATTTGGACATGTGGACATTTGAGCAGTTTAGAGGCATCCATCATGAGACTTCTTCCCTCATCTCTCTTCTTGGAGTTGGAGTTTCTTCTGCATACTCTATGGGATTTGTCTTTTTCCCATGGGGAGGAATGTTGTTTGTAGGCAGTGGATTGTATTTTGTCTTTGAGCATTCACTATTGGTACGGGAGTACTTTGTGGGAGGGATCTATCATCTCACTCTTTCTCTCCTGTGGGGGATTATTGATTGTACATTGTGTTGGATGTAGTCCTTGGGGGGTTCTACTGAGTCTTCTTTCCATCACTTCTTTTATGCATTCTCTTTTGTGGAGAGGGGTTTTGTATTAGAGGTTGTTCTCCTTTACTTTGTTTGTGAGAATTGTTTTGTACATGGGTACCTAACATGGTCTTGTAGTTGGGACTCTTCCGTCATTGCATCTTTGCATCATTTGCACGTATATATTCCTCCTTAAGTTGAACTTAATAGGGGGTGTTGGTATGAATGGGGTATATTATATATCTGACTTGCCTTCTAGGTCTTGATAACACTAGTTTACTTAAGGCATCTTTAAGTTACTTTTTGTCTCATGTCATATGATTAAGACACTTGTCATAATCTTATGTTGGCCTATCTTGTCACCTTGCCTATATAATCAAGGTTCCTCATGTACTTTATGTATCCATTGTATGCCTATAGTATCATAGTATCATAATAACAATTTGAATGCATAATCAAGCAATTCATCATTTTGAAAGGTAATTTCTAGTTTTGTAGGTAATCCTGGGAGCTTTAGTCCATCATTGACTCTTACATTTCCTTCTGCCGCCTTGGTTCCATTGGTTGAATTTGCTTTGATCATGCATTTCACATCGTTTTTACTGTTTGCTCCCATCTTGCCCATTGCAGTCTGGCTCTACAAAGCTTTGCTCTGTTTGCATTGCTCCCTAAAACTTTAGAGTAAATTGTATGTAAATATAGTTATTTATTTACTAGCATAGATATTTTAAATACATCTATGTAAAAGACTTTAAGATATATCAATCTCAAGGTGCCTATGTAATCTATTTAACAGATCCAATATACATGCCTCAAGATTTATATATCTCAATGTCTTTTAGATATATGTATTTAAGATATCTATGCTAGTTAACTCCAAATTTGTTGAAAGCTTATGCTGTTCATATTCCTTCTTATGTCATGCCAAGGTAGTGATAAGTATGTGATCTTTTTTGGTAATGCGGATGTCTCATGTTGAAACCTTGAAGGATTTTCTATTAGTTTGAAAATTGGCAATATAGCCTAGTGAAGTGTCAAGTTGAAAACCCTTTTGGGGTGGCTTGACACAAACATTGTTCCATTTGCTTGTGCTACAAAAAAGCTTGAACAATGGAAAGAATTTCAGAACAAATCAGAAAAGAAGATTAAAGGCTCTGGAAATAAATTCACAATGCTTTTGATATGTGTTGGTCTTTGCAAAATATAGAAAGGGAGTTCATTTGCAAGTTTCCAAGCGTTATCAATTTGACTGTTAGTAAAGAAGTTTTTATTTTCCATGTGGAATATTACAATATATAGGATTTTCTATTAGTTTGAAAATTGGCAATATAGCCTAGTGAAGTGTCAAGTTGAAAACCCTTTTGGGGTGGCTTGACACAAACATTGTTCCATTTGCTTGTGCTAGAAAAAAGCTTCAACAATGGAAAGAATTTCAGAAACAAATAAAAAAAGAAGATTAAAGGCTCTGGAAATAAATTCACAATGCTTTTGATATGTTGGTCTTTGCAAAATATAGAAATGGAGTTCATTTGCAAGTTTCCAAGGGTTATCAATTTGATTGTTAGTAAAGAAGATTTTATTTTCCATGTGGAATATTACTATATGTGTGTGTGTGTGTGTGTGTACATCATACATACATATATTTTAAGTCTATCATATGGTTAATATTAATTAATTTGTTTGTTATTTTTAAATTGCTGATTAGAATTTAAGATTAATTGAATGAGGGTTTTACAGGGTGCCTCTCAAAAGAAAACACAGGATACAAGAGAGTGATTAAATCGGTAAACATCCAAACAAAAAAGGGGTAATGTATAAAGAAAACTGCCAAATACCAAGATATAACTCCCATATTTAGGACAAAAAGTCTCAAAGGCAAAACCAACGCAATCATGCTAAATTTGCTTTCAAATAACATAAAAAAATAGATTTTTTTGGAAAATTAGCAAGTGCTTAGCACTACAAATTTCTAGGTTCCCCTCTTGATAGATAGCTTTCAAGTTCTCTAGTTACAGTGCAAGATCTTGGCAATAAACAACCAGGTTATTTTGATGTTGAGCAAGGGAATCACACATTTTCTTTGTGTTCTCTGTCTCAAAGGCCAATATAGAAACCCAGTGATAAAATTATGAAAAATGGCTTTAGGAAATGGTAATAATATTGAATATGGCTTTAGGAAAAGTTAATAATATTGAATATAACATTTTTTGTTTTAAACCTTTGTTGCCATCCTTATGCATACCCGACTCTAAAGGATTGAGTCTTGCATTGTATATGGATTGGCAGGGAAGGGGTAAAACCAATGACAAAAAGGTAATCACTAATAAGGAAATGTTATTTGAAAACAAATCTAATAATTGTTGGCGTTTTAATTTGCACCTTTGGAATGCGAATTAGAAACGAACAGCTATGCACAGATAAACTGCTCTTTGAATTAGGAGGGGAAGCTCCCTCTTTGCTGATGTTGCTGAAGAAAGTAAATTAAAACTAATTTGCCTATTTTTTTGTTCAGCTAAGAGCACAAGGTTATAAAACTCAAGTGGGGTAGCTGAGATTTTCTGTTTTAGAAGTTCAACTATGACTAAACCTACTCTAATGATGTTTCTAACTTCTCAAGTAAACACAGAGCAAGAGAGTTAGAAATGAACAAGGAAGGATTCTCTGACATAAATACTTAAATAAACTTTTCTCCCAACGCACATCTACTTACTTTCAATGCAAGCTGAAATGAAGATTGTATAAGCTTAACACATGAAGCGGAAATAGGAGACATATCAGGGCAAAGTAAGCACAAAAAATTATTCCTCAAATCTCAAGAACAAAAGATTACACTTCTGGGACAGCAGGATTGTAGCAAAATAGACTTACAGTTAAGCGATCAACTAGAATACATTGACACAAGACACAAGAACTGAACAATAACTTGTAGCTAAAGAGGCTTGCAAACTTGCTCTTACACATAGTGAACTGACACTGAATAACAACTTGAAGCATTATAGGCTTGCAATTTGCCATCACAATAACCGTTAAGAAAATAATGGGCAAGGCTGCCCTTATTTATCTACAAGCAGAGGAGTAGGGAACCCCAAAATCTCCTTGCGTTTACAACTAAGGCTTGGCAACATGCAAGCTTTATTTCTAAAACTAAAAAGATAAACATTTAACCACCTAAGAAAGCATAAAAATAGGGAAATGCCAACTGTTACAACTTGTTTTCTTTCTCTTCTTCAAAGAGTGGATAAGAATTGAGACAAGGATAGAAATAAATTTGGAAGAAAGCTTCTAGATGATTGTTGCTTTAAATCTCGCCCACATCCGCCCAAAAACTGATTTGTTTCTTGATTTTAAGTGGAGTGCTGAAAATAGAATACTGATCTGCCTTGAAGAAGAGCAATTTCTCCCAAAAAAGTTGGGACTTGGGTTTTTTAGAAAATCACGTTCTGGAGGAACCCAGATGCTCAGAAATTGAAAAAGCTAAATCTATACTAAAAAAACGGCCAAAAAGTAGTTTCTAGAAGAATGAAAAGTTTCTGAATGTTGAAGAGGATGAAAAAGCGAAGAGACCCATTTGATCAGAATAGGGAAAATCTGAGTGGCTGTTCTGAAAAAGCAACGCCTTGGAAGTTTGGAGCCTAAAAAAGCGTTCTTCCTTGCTCATTGATCTCGAAACCAAAAAGAACCTTGAAAAAGCACGTCGTTTGGGTCTTCAAATGTTCGCTGAGAGGAAAGGGAAAATCTTCTTGCTTTGGATGCCAACCTGCAAAAATGAATAATGGAAGGCAAAAGCTCTCTTAAATAAGTTGAGGTTGAGAAAAATCTGCTTTCTTTTTGTTTTAAAACTTTTGGAGTCTATCTTGAGCAGGTTCATCGAATGTAGATGTTGTTCAAATGTTGAAGGATGAAAACTTTGAAAATTTTGTTAAGGCATTGAGCCTTGGGCACCAATCTTCTCTTGGGGCGCTCTTCCTCTCCACACTTAGCCATTTTTTTACCATTTGAAATTTTTGTTTGATTTTAGACCTCCATTTGACTCTGATTTCTGGATGCTTGGAGAATCCTGTGAATTGACGGAGTGATCCATCGTGGAGCCTAATTGATTTTGAGAAGATTATCCTGGAGGCAATTTCTGATGAAAACTTCATTTGAACCCTCAAAAAGCTGGGCACCCCTGACTACCTAGGGCGCCCATGATCCCCAGTGTTAGTCATTTTTCTCAAAATTTCAACTTTTTGCGTTTTCTCATCTCCTAATGAATTTGCAGCTCTGGGAGCTAGACTATCCTGATGATCTGGCTATCAGATTCACTGAATAGCTTGTTGAATTATGAGGAGGGTGTTTTGGATGCAACGCCACCTGAAAAGTTGATTTGGGGCCTCAAAGGCTTGGGCGCCTATCTCCTCTTAGGGCACCCAACTTTTTCAGTGTTAGCCATTTTTGTGTTCCTCAACTTTACTTGTTTTCCTTGATCTTCTGATGAATTCTTGATTTCGGATGATCGGCGTGTCTGATGAACTGATGGCTGGGCTCGTTGGATAGTTGACAAGATTCTAAGGGGGGTCTTTTGGGAGATGCAACTCTTGAAGGTTGAATCTTGAGGGTGAAATGCTTGGGCGCCCCTGGCCAAGTGGGGCGCCCAACTCTTCCAATGTTGGATTTCATTCTGAGATTTCCATCTTTGCGTTTGGCTTTTAACATTTTGCTCATGTTTCCCCCTCTGTTCCGCCTTCGATATCTGATGGCTGTCAACTCCAACGAATGTGCTGATGGTAGCGTTGTAGAGTTGTTTCAAAAATGAAGAAGTCATGCTGGAGGCTTCATCTGCGAATTCATCCATTTAGGCCTTTAAAAGCTTGGGCGCCTATCTCCTTTTGGGGCGCCTACCATTACCAGACAACCATTTTTGCTTGATTTTCAACCTTCAGATTTGAACCTTCATGTTATACCTTGAGTTTGATCTGGATTTGCCGATGATTAACAACTCTGATGATCTGACAGAGACATCCATTGCGAAGTTGACAAAATCCTATAGGGATTGAGCACATTTGCAAATGCTAAGTGTTCGATTAGGTCCTCCAAAACGCTAAGTTGACTTAGAATATTTTTTGTTATTTTCATGGTTTGCATTCCGCCACTTGGTTGAGACCTCTCCGTTCAATTTGAGATTTTAGCTGAGTGGTTGATTTGATGACTGTGCTGTTGGGCTCATTGCGGAGCTGAGAAGATTCTGAGCAACATTGTTTGGGAGCACAAACCCTAATTTCATCATTTGATCTCCTGAAAAGTTGGGCGCCCTTGGCTACTTGGGGTGCCCATGGTCTCTAGTGTTAGTTTTATTTTCAACTTTCTTAGTTCTTCCTCCGTTCTTCGTGTTTGCCTTTGCCTCGACTGTCAGGGATGAAATTTTTTCTAAGGCATGGGACTCTAGGCGCCTTAATTGAGCTGGGGCGCTTGGACTCTCCAGTGTTAGCCAAAATTTTGTAATTTTCATAATTCTCCAACTTCTATTCTTCATTCTTTGTTCCCTGATCATCTTCTGCAGTTTCTTGATTTGAGTAGTGTTTGAATGTTTGAATCTGACACCTGACAACTGACTGGCCTCCATTAATGGCCTTAGAGCTCCTGAAAAAGCTTCTTGAAAAAGCAGAATATACCCACTAGGGCAAAACTGATCCTTTTGTGATTCTGACTGCACCAACTTGATGAGGAAGTATTTTCGACCAAGCAATAATATTTTATAATTTATAATTTATTTTTATTCAAGAGGTAAACGCTTTTGACCGGAGCTATGAACCGGATACAACCATTCAACAATACCACCCCAATGGGGTTTGAACCTTGGTGGCAAGAACAACAATGCCACCGATAAACCATCACACCATGCCAATACCAGCTATAATTTATAATTTATTGTTCATTATATAAATATTAGAATAATATTTAAATAATATTAATTTGTAAACTAATAAAATTAAATATTGTTGCACCCTAAAAGTAAATATTATAAATGGAAGTTTCGATAATGATTATTAATCATTCATTTTCATTTGAGGCGGAAATGTGGAGTTAATTTTTTTTAAAATCTTGTAAATTGTGAGGAAAATTGCGTCCCTGTAAATGGCGTCCTCTGTGCAAAGCAGCAAATGGTGTTGCATCCTCTATGCAAAGTAGCAAATTGTTGTCGCCTATAAACCCTAGCTCGTGCAAACAAATAAAACGTTGCTTGTATGCCCTAGCTCGTGGTGAAGGCAGAGAGATAAAATGAAAAGAAAGCAAACATAAAATAAAAGATGTTTCTTTTTTATGTTTTAGGGTTTTTTTTGTCTTTAAAAAGTCAACACTCTCCAAAATCGGTCTGGAATCGCTTTCAAATTGGCACGTGCCCGTTGGAATTGCATGGGTACAAACAAAGGGTTAGAAAAATGTTTCTATAGTGCAAAAAGTGATTCTTGTGCACTTCCACAGGGAATTCGACTCCGTACCAGATTCTGGTACAATTTGTACCCCCAAAATTATTGGCAAAAGTGAACGATTTGGTATCCTAGTTTAAATTGTTAATTATGTTGCAAAAACTTCCCTTTGCTTTGTCCACCTTAGTGTTGAGCATATGTTCTGTATGGAAACAACCTGAGAACATTAGGCACATATTCTTTCAATGTTTGTTTGCAAAAGAGATTTGGAACACTTTTTTGGCTTATCGTGTGGGATGGGGGTATAAAGGTAAGGTCAAATGACAGGATATTCTCTTTGGTTCTATTGAAAGTTTAATTAATCCATATAATTTGTTTTGGCTTATTTTGTCATCTGATATCTTATGGGCAATTTGGAAGGCTAGAAACGAGGGTATTTTTCAGGGTACTAGGAGAGTACTTATCGAGTCTTTTAGAAGATTCATGTTTCACAATATTGCTATGCAGGTGACAATCACTATGGAGATCTCAAAGGACAAATTTGGGAAGCTGCTAATGGAAGGATCTATGGATATCAATAGGACATAGCTTAAATATGGAAGGCATTGGCCTTTGAATGATGCTGATAACATTCCCTTAATGAAAAGCTACCTAGAATTTCAAAAGAAATACAACAAAAAGTACCCAACTGACGCCTTCGAAAAAGAGTTAAATTTCCAGAAAAGGCAGAGGCTTAGTGTAAATCATTAGGGGGTTTCATGTAGACCCGATAATGACAGTTCAATTTTTGATTCACCAAGGGATGATCAAGGCTGTAGTGTGAGTAGAACCTGCTGACTGGATGATGACAAGATGATTAATTATAAAGTTCTGTTTCTCATTATAAGGTCTTTGTTAATGTATCTAAACATAATTGTTAGCTATGTATGTAAGGGACAATATATGTGAGGGATAGTATAATGTGTTAGACAGTTTATATGTAAGGGATATTATATCACTATGTTGTAAGGGACAATATATGTAACTACTCTTATGTAAGGGAAAATATATAATATATTGATAAGTTCCTGCGTGATCTAGTATGTATTTTGTTTTTTGCATCAGTCGATGATTTTTGTTACTCTTTATGGTATAAAAAAATTTGCTGATTAGAATTTAATGTAATGTCCCCAATTTAGCCCTACGCTCTTCAGTTGGACTTAGCCTATTTCCAAAAACTCGTAGGCTAAGCAAAAATGAAAATTAGGGTTTCCACTTTAATAGGTGGTTTTGAAGGTTTGCATGGGAGGGTTTTTGTTGCATGTCTTGAGCTTTCTATGTTTTTGGAGAGCTTCAGGATGAGGTAACATGCATGTTGAGAAAATGACATGCATTTCTCTCTGGTTCCTCACATGCAGGAAAGGTTTTTAGGTTTTCAGATATCTTCAGGGTGGTGTGACATGCATCTGAATCTGTCAACTTTTCCAGGCACTTATATTTATAGTAAGTCATGTTTTCTGCTCAATTTGGCTTTCTGTTGAGTTTGAAGTGAACTTACTATTTATGGTGATAGCATTATCAACAACTCAACTTCGATCAACATGCTATTTTTGGCAGTCTGGGAAAATCAGTTTTGGGCGTTGGTTTTGGCTTTGGTTTCTATCTCTCCTTTGGATTGAGTTTCTACACTTAGTCAAATTTATGTTTTGAGTTTGTACCCTGGTGTCTAGGTGAACATCTTCAAGTTGTTTTTAAAAGGGGGACTTGTTTTGGACGCTTAAGTGGAGAAGTTGATTATTTTCAACAGTTAAATTATATGCTTTTCATCTTGGACGCCTAAGAAGATGAATGAAAAGGTAATTTAATATTTTATTTGCAGATTGAAAAGGTGGCGTCCTTCATGGAAGATGAAATGGTTCAACTTCTTGGAGTTACAATTGATTCATCTTCTTCATCTTCTGTATTGAAGTTTATTTATTGATGTTTTGCTTGGAGTTGAGGATCTTTTGGAAAAATTATAATGTTATGTTGCTGAACTAAGTTCAGACTTTGCTATGGGGGTTGCGTGCCTTCTAGCTTTTTGATACCATTCTTCGGACCTGAAACTACAACTTCCTAGATGGTGACTGAAGACCATGTTTCATTCAGGAGTGTGGATAGAGGCCAATTTTATGATTTTAAATTCCAGGTAGGTTGCTGGTTTATAGTCTGTTTGTACCAGTGTTACAAGACTCGCCTAGACTCGGCGAGTCTTGGCGAGTCCCGAGGCGAGTGAGGCTTGGCGAGTCTTTGGGACTCGGATGCCGAGTACTCGCCGAGACTCGCGAGACTCGCGAGACTCGCGAGACTCGCGAGACTCGCCGAGTCCCGAGCCAAAGACTCGGCCGTCACTTTGTGGGCGTGTGTGTCAAAAAAAACACATTTTAAAGTTTCAGAATTGCTTAATTAAATGGCTAAATCTCGACCTTGATGTTTTTTAAATATGTAATTAGTGTCTTTAATTTA
>VDFB02276745.1:0-43643 GCA_007258455.2 Sequoia sempervirens
CTAGAAGAAAAAAGGTGAAGAGCTCAAAGAAATTAGTTAGCAAGATGGAACTGCTGAATGAATGAGGTGTGTGTAGAAAGAAAGAGACTCCAGCCTTCGATCAACAAAGAAGAATCCCCAACGAAACCTCTCGAACAAGACCTTTGGGAGTGCTGCGGGTGCATGGCTTCCCATTCTTGGCCGTTTTCAAAGATGCCAAGAAAGCTAGCGGGGAAGCTACTCGCATACATTCCATCAACGACTCCCAACAAAAATTAATTCCTTTAGACTTTAATCCTTACTTTTATTTATATTAAGATTGATGGATTACGAATTATTGCCACTATGGTTAATTTATTATTTAATAACCTTTGCAAAGATATATATACCAAGAATTGGTTCGTTCAACTTTCAAGAGGATATAATAAATATTTTAATTATATCTATTATTTTAATTTAATATTTAATAACCATTTGCAATCTCCTTAAAAGGTGATTATTGATTTATATATTTTAAATTGACTTAATAAATAATTATATTAAATTATTTATGGACAAGTTATGACTTCAATTCACTGTCTTACACCGACTCATGGTGAAATGATAATTTTCGATCCTCTGTTAACCACACCCTCTCCCTGATGATATTTCCTTTTTCGTCGTGGCATCGACAGTCCTGCATCCATTGAGAAGAATTATGGTTAGATCGTTCTCAACGGTTATATAAGTATGTATTTAAATATAATCTCATGAACACATTCAATTTCACATGAATAAGAAAATCACTCGCATATATAAGTAAATCGTTTGCATTTGTAGTTACGACAAATAAAACATTTATTTTATCCACATTTTTACATTCACATGAAGGTAGTTATTTGCAACTAACATAACGATGACCATAATTCCATTGTCATAAACGTGTTCAAGTTAAAGGGGATGTAACAACCACCCAAGGATCGAGGTCGGCAAAGTTTATCCCAAGCCACCAAGCCTTTCCATAGGAAATTCATCATTGTTTTTATTGTGCAAGGAAAAGGAGAAAGAACAAAGCACAAACAAGAGATATATGGGGAATGCACACAACACAAGCCAAACCATTGTGATTCTCACAATAAAAGACTACGACTTGCTTCGCTAAGAGGAATTATTTTGTTTGAATGACTCAATCAATGAGTTCTGTTAGGAAGGTTTGGATGCCCTAGAGAACAAGGGACCCTGAGGTATTTGCGTGGAAGTTTGATTTGGAGTCTTTGAGAGGAGTGGAAGAAAAATAGTTCCAATTTATCTATCTTTGATCTGTTGAATGGAAGCATTTGTGTAGGCTATACAGATTTTCTTCATGGTTGCAGCCTTTGTCACACTAGCCTCATCGAATAAAGTATTCATTTGCAAGTTGGACGTGGGTAAAAACATCTACATGATTAGCGGTCACAATACCTTTCGATCTTCTATTGGAGTGAGTTTGTAATGTATTGGCCCAAAGCTTTAGTCATGAGGATGTATAAGTATGGCGACAAGGGATTAGCTTGAGAAGGGCCTCATGAAGCCTCAAAAAGTTAGAAGGTCTTCCATTCAAGAGGATGGAGAATTGAGGCATGGAGATGCACTTGAAGTTTCCACTGCAGCCACTATAGAGAAACCGAACCTCTCAAATATTTTCAATAAAAATCTCTAATTGATCTATCATATACCTTATATCAAGTTTCACAATCTTTTTTTTCAAATTAGAATTACAAATTGAATGAATCAGCTCATGGTTGTGATGAATGACGATACCTTTAGTGATGGCCTTGTAAGAAAGAAAGCCGCTCTTGCTCTTGAGAATGGAGGAGGGGATAGGATCTAGTTTATTAGCCATTGATTTTGAGAAGATTTTGTTTAGTGTTGCATAATGAAATTGGTTTGAATTTTGCGAAAGAAGAGGGAGAAGTAGTTTTTGGTATAAGAACACTAAATGTGCAATAAGGAATTTGAGGAGTGTCTTGTATTTGTGGGGCTCATTGTAGACCACGACCACCTTTGTCCCACTAAGTACCAACAGTTTTGGGAAAAGGTTGCATGGAATCCATTTGGGCATTGAGCCTTATTTGCATGCATTTGAGAGATTTTTAGTTTGATTTCATCCTTTGTAGATGGAGCCATCAACATTTGACTGTGATCCTCAAATACTATATTTGGGATGACTTGAAGGAATTTTTCTTAAGGTGTTAGGTGGGAAGCTTTGTTACATTTGAGAAGGTTTTTAGAGAAGTATACTACTTTCGCCTTAATGGCTTTTGGATCATCCAAGGAGATCTTGGAGTTGGCTTTAGTGGAAGAAATTTTATTGCAATTATGAATGCATTGGTGGAACTATGAGAGAATTCAATGTTTCTATATCCAAAATATCCATTGATTGAATTTTTGAACCAAAGGATGCCCAAGCGAATAGAAGCACCCTCCTGAAGAAAAAATCCCTTTGATTTGTGCCATCTCAAAATGAAATTATCGGGTTCAAGAATTCCAAGCTTGGTTCCTTGCAATATTATGATGTATGTTCTTTGAAGATCTAGTTGACACTTAAGTTTAATGTCCACTTTTCCTAGATAGTTGACAGATGTGGTTAGCTTATCACTTGGTCCCTGTGGCTAACATGGTGTTTAGGGGGCCCTTTGAGGGTGATCTATGGCTCTTCAGTAGGCCTTTTGGTGCTTATTTCAGCACTCTTCAACTCAGTGTTCTACTTTATTTGTGGTGTGCCTTTCGGAGGCCATACAAGAAACTTTGACCCACACTATTTTTAGTAAGTCATTTGGATGAGTTGCTCATACTTACTAATTTTACTAAGTCACTTGGATGAGTTGCTCATATTTACTATTCATAGTAAGTCACTAGGATGGTCAGCTGGTAGAGTTACTATATTGGGCGTGATGGAAGATTATTGTTTTGGATTAATCTTGATCTGATTATGGTCCTATGTGTTTAATTTTAATAATGTTAATATAAAAATTTAAATTAATTAACTTTATTCGTTATTAATATTTATTAAAAGGACTTCATTAAAAATGGATTGAAATGATTTATCTTAACGAATCTGGAGCAAAGTTTCTATCTTGACAATCTGGAACATCGATACAGATTTCTACCTTCAATTCAGTTTTTATGTAGAATATGCCATGTCTGAAGAAGATGCAGCAACACAAAATCAAACGAATACTTCTTACAAATCGTCCTCCTTGCCTTTACTGCCAGCGAATGATCTTCTTAATGAAGTGCAGCCTTGTCCCAATCAAAACCGAATTTTATTTTGCTTACAAAACCAAAATCGTCCTAGTAAGAATACGCCTAGTCTTGCACAAAGAAACTTCACAAAATCGCTTTAAAGAGCTGCGCCAGGCAAGATGATAAAACCATGATTTTTCAGGACAATCAATCATCAAAGTCGAATTGGCTTGGAGATAGAAATTGAGACCAACAAATGATGATTTCTTCAAGGCTACAAATATCGAACTCCCAGCTGCAAGTCGTTCTTATTTAAAAACGTGCTTCTTCAATTCCTATCACATTAATTTAGTGACAAATCGGATCTCTTTCAAAATAAGTCGCACACCATCTTGATTTATTTCTGCTTATTATAAGCTTAATTTGTACGACAAGAATAACTATTATCTGTCTCGAAAAATGCAATGACTTTCAGAAATATAACTATCTTCTTCTGTATTTAATCTTCAACGCCACAACTAAGACATTCGATTAAGAAAGGTTTATCCTTATGCAATTAGATGTCTCACACAAAATATACTTCTGTTCTTCTATATAATCACCCTCTCTTTCAACAAATGATATAAACAATATTTTCACAAAAGATGTCTCACAATTCCTCCTAAAGTTTGTTCATAAATTTGTTCATGAAATCTTGTTTAAATGCTTTTGACATCAATGACAACATTTCCAACAACTTGTTGATTTATAAGTCAATCCTTGCTGATCTGGACATGGGATTTGGAGATTGTTGATATTGCAAATGTTGGAATTGAAGGGTTTCCTATAGTTGAGTTGATGTGGAGGTTAAGATTGCTATTGCTGCAAATACCTCGTGGCAAGATAGGGCTGGAGAGCACTGTGTTGGCATCTTTTCTTCCATTGGAGGTCTTACTTGCAGCTGGCATCCATTGTCAGAGGGTTTCAAGGCATATCTTACGTGTGCGTTCATGATTTGTAACTCCTAGATTTTCTGGGTATTGTTATTTTAGATAATAGGGGATATTTTATGAACTAGGTAGTCAATATTTTGTGAAAATACTGAGAATTTAAGGTGATATAGAAATCTGGAATTTTCAGCTGTGTATTCCCTATGTACTATTTAGTTTTTGAGTTGAAAATTATTATTGCAATATCTTCTATTTTGCTGCATTATATTGTTTTATCAAACATTGCAAATATGTCACAAGAAAATCATCAAAACAAATAAAGACAAAGATAAATACGACTGCATATTACATTAAGCCTCATTTGCTAGGGGAATCGAGGTCGTTAGGATTCCATGGTAGGATCACCATTGTGAATTTGTGACAAAGGGTTGAATTTCACCCCTCGCGTAGACCTTGGATTAAAGTTGAGAGTTGTTTGTGAACTGAATTTGATTGCCTCATTTGTTACTTCTACCATTGATTTTCTACCCCTCTTGATTTTGGGGCCTCAATTAGCCTTTGTCTTTTGTGATTCATGTTGTGAAATTGTAACAATTTCATTTGTTAGCAGTTATTTCTTAGATTTGTGGGAGGGGAAGCTCATCTATCTCCTTTTTTGGCTCAATTGGTGGTTCCTGATCCAAATTACATGTTGTGAGAGCTAAATGCTTGGTTGAAGCAACCGCATTTCTACTCAACTTTTGCAAAGATACGCTTTGTATAATTAAGGCCAATAGAAGTAAATTTAGTAGAGTTTGGAAGGGAGTTTGTATCAGAATCTAATTTCCCCACCAAATCCCAATCTAAATTTACTTTATTGCTCTTTTTTCCTTGCAAATAAGGTTTTTTGATCCGTTTCCAATTGCTTCCTTGGACTTCTTTGGAGTAATTTTGCGTAGTGACTTCTAGATTTACATTGGATGCGATACATAGTATTTTCTTCCAATTCAGCCTATTGTTTCTAAATCCCTCATTTTAATTCCAACATAACCTGATTTGTGAAATACGTCAAGATGGCTTTCCTAATGCAAATGCGTGCATAAACCCTTGACTTATTATTCAAGATATTTTGATCCACAAATGGTAATGTCTTGGTGATTTCCAATTTGGTCCAAGGTTGAGGTGTCCTAATATTCCTCTAAGAGATTATACAATTTTAGTCAAATTGGAATTTCTCGGATTTGGCATGTTAAAGGTTCAAAATTGGGTGACCACTCCTTGAGATATAGGCCAAGCCCTTAAGACAACTAGGGACCACTATTAAGTATTTTTACCTTTTTTTAACAACTAGAGCATTCCACCAAGAGAAAAAACGTTTAGGAGTTATTTGATTGAGAGATTATCACCCTAGTTTTCTTTAATCTACTTTTCAATTCCTACGCTAGCCAACCATATTCCATTGAATTTGTCAATATGGGCGAGCTAAGCCAAGATAGATTTTTTCTTTTGCAACACCAATTTTTGAATGGAAACCCTCATTTCTTGATCATTGATTTGTCCATTGTTGGGATCAAAACTTCATTTCCTTGAATTACATATAGGATTTTTGTGTTTGGTTGAGGAGGGATTCCTTGTTTTTTCCATATTATTTCTTTCCTATTGGTGTGAATAGGTTATATTGTTTGTTTGGTTTACCTCCTAGGTCCTATTCCCACTAGTTTACGTAGGGCATCTTTAGGTTATTTACTTTTTGTGTCTCATGTCATGTGGGTAAGACATTTGTCATAATGCTATGCTGTCCTATGATGTCACCTTGCCTATATAAACAA
The DNA here is from genome assembly GCA_007258455.2 of Sequoia sempervirens. Lineage (NCBI taxonomy): Eukaryota > Viridiplantae > Streptophyta > Pinopsida > Cupressales > Cupressaceae > Sequoia > Sequoia sempervirens. Next base: position 5,921 of record VDFB02276745.1, read on the forward strand.
GGTCCCTCGTGTACTTTATGTATCCATTGTGTAGCTATGGTATCATGATATCATTTTGCATCTAAAATCATACAATTCATCTTCTTGCTACTCTAATGTGGAAGGTAATCTCTGGTTTTGGAGGTGATTGTGGGAGCTTAAGATCATCATTGACTCTTTCATGGTATTAGAACTTTATATTTGCAAGGCCCTTTTCAAATCAAGGAGTGATTTAGATAAAATCTTTTGTTGGTGCACTTTTTTGCAAAAAGGACCTCACTATTGAATCTAGAAGGCCCAAAAACCCCAACTTTCATATAAGGCACTCTATATTTAAGAGATATATATATATTTTTTTCAGCATTTTTGAGGGTTTTTAAAAAATTTCATAAAATTTATTCTATATAGCCGTATGGAATTTTTACGATTTGTGACATATATATTGTTATGGACATTGTAGATTTGGATGATTCATTTAAGGACACCCATCTCCTCTTTGATGACAGTTATGACACAATTGTTATCATATCATCTTTGTCTTTGGAGCTTGTTTTTCATGAACATTCACAAGATTCTAGATTGACATCACTTGATTTGGACATGTGGACATTTGAGCAGTTTAGAGGCATCCATCATGAGACTTCTTCCCTCATCTCTCTTCTTGGAGTTGGAGTTTCTTCTGCATACTCTATGGGATTTGTCTTTTTCCCATGGGGAGGAATGTTGTTTGTAGGCAGTGGATTGTATTTTGTCTTTGAGCATTCACTATTGGTACGGGAGTACTTTGTGGGAGGGATCTATCATCTCACTCTTTCTCTCCTGTGGGGGATTATTGATTGTACATTGTGTTGGATGTAGTCCTTGGGGGGTTCTACTGAGTCTTCTTTCCATCACTTCTTTTATGCATTCTCTTTTGTGGAGAGGGGTTTTGTATTAGAGGTTGTTCTCCTTTACTTTGTTTGTGAGAATTGTTTTGTACATGGGTACCTAACATGGTCTTGTAGTTGGGACTCTTCCGTCATTGCATCTTTGCATCATTTGCACGTATATATTCCTCCTTAAGTTGAACTTAATAGGGGGTGTTGGTATGAATGGGGTATATTATATATCTGACTTGCCTTCTAGGTCTTGATAACACTAGTTTACTTAAGGCATCTTTAAGTTACTTTTTGTCTCATGTCATATGATTAAGACACTTGTCATAATCTTATGTTGGCCTATCTTGTCACCTTGCCTATATAATCAAGGTTCCTCATGTACTTTATGTATCCATTGTATGCCTATAGTATCATAGTATCATAATAACAATTTGAATGCATAATCAAGCAATTCATCATTTTGAAAGGTAATTTCTAGTTTTGTAGGTAATCCTGGGAGCTTTAGTCCATCATTGACTCTTACATTTCCTTCTGCCGCCTTGGTTCCATTGGTTGAATTTGCTTTGATCATGCATTTCACATCGTTTTTACTGTTTGCTCCCATCTTGCCCATTGCAGTCTGGCTCTACAAAGCTTTGCTCTGTTTGCATTGCTCCCTAAAACTTTAGAGTAAATTGTATGTAAATATAGTTATTTATTTACTAGCATAGATATTTTAAATACATCTATGTAAAAGACTTTAAGATATATCAATCTCAAGGTGCCTATGTAATCTATTTAACAGATCCAATATACATGCCTCAAGATTTATATATCTCAATGTCTTTTAGATATATGTATTTAAGATATCTATGCTAGTTAACTCCAAATTTGTTGAAAGCTTATGCTGTTCATATTCCTTCTTATGTCATGCCAAGGTAGTGATAAGTATGTGATCTTTTTTGGTAATGCGGATGTCTCATGTTGAAACCTTGAAGGATTTTCTATTAGTTTGAAAATTGGCAATATAGCCTAGTGAAGTGTCAAGTTGAAAACCCTTTTGGGGTGGCTTGACACAAACATTGTTCCATTTGCTTGTGCTACAAAAAAGCTTGAACAATGGAAAGAATTTCAGAAACAAATCAGAAAAGAAGATTAAAGGCTCTGGAAATAAATTCACAATGCTTTTGATATGTGTTGGTCTTTGCAAAATATAGAAAGGGAGTTCATTTGCAAGTTTCCAAGCGTTATCAATTTGACTGTTAGTAAAGAAGTTTTTATTTTCCATGTGGAATATTACAATATATAGGATTTTCTATTAGTTTGAAAATTGGCAATATAGCCTAGTGAAGTGTCAAGTTGAAAACCCTTTTGGGGTGGCTTGACACAAACATTGTTCCATTTGCTTGTGCTAGAAAAAAGCTTCAACAATGGAAAGAATTTCAGAAACAAATAAAAAAAGAAGATTAAAGGCTCTGGAAATAAATTCACAATGCTTTTGATATGTTGGTCTTTGCAAAATATAGAAATGGAGTTCATTTGCAAGTTTCCAAGGGTTATCAATTTGATTGTTAGTAAAGAAGATTTTATTTTCCATGTGGAATATTACTATATGTGTGTGTGTGTGTGTGTGTACATCATACATACATATATTTTAAGTCTATCATATGGTTAATATTAATTAATTTGTTTGTTATTTTTAAATTGCTGATTAGAATTTAAGATTAATTGAATGAGGGTTTTACAGGGTGCCTCTCAAAAGAAAACACAGGATACAAGAGAGTGATTAAATCGGTAAACATCCAAACAAAAAAGGGGTAATGTATAAAGAAAACTGCCAAATACCAAGATATAACTCCCATATTTAGGACAAAAAGTCTCAAAGGCAAAACCAACGCAATCATGCTAAATTTGCTTTCAAATAACATAAAAAAATAGATTTTTTTGGAAAATTAGCAAGTGCTTAGCACTACAAATTTCTAGGTTCCCCTCTTGATAGATAGCTTTCAAGTTCTCTAGTTACAGTGCAAGATCTTGGCAATAAACAACCAGGTTATTTTGATGTTGAGCAAGGGAATCACACATTTTCTTTGTGTTCTCTGTCTCAAAGGCCAATATAGAAACCCAGTGATAAAATTATGAAAAATGGCTTTAGGAAATGGTAATAATATTGAATATGGCTTTAGGAAAAGTTAATAATATTGAATATAACATTTTTTGTTTTAAACCTTTGTTGCCATCCTTATGCATACCCGACTCTAAAGGATTGAGTCTTGCATTGTATATGGATTGGCAGGGAAGGGGTAAAACCAATGACAAAAAGGTAATCACTAATAAGGAAATGTTATTTGAAAACAAATCTAATAATTGTTGGCGTTTTAATTTGCACCTTTGGAATGCGAATTAGAAACGAACAGCTATGCACAGATAAACTGCTCTTTGAATTAGGAGGGGAAGCTCCCTCTTTGCTGATGTTGCTGAAGAAAGTAAATTAAAACTAATTTGCCTATTTTTTTGTTCAGCTAAGAGCACAAGGTTATAAAACTCAAGTGGGGTAGCTGAGATTTTCTGTTTTAGAAGTTCAACTATGACTAAACCTACTCTAATGATGTTTCTAACTTCTCAAGTAAACACAGAGCAAGAGAGTTAGAAATGAACAAGGAAGGATTCTCTGACATAAATACTTAAATAAACTTTTCTCCCAACGCACATCTACTTACTTTCAATGCAAGCTGAAATGAAGATTGTATAAGCTTAACACATGAAGCGGAAATAGGAGACATATCAGGGCAAAGTAAGCACAAAAAATTATTCCTCAAATCTCAAGAACAAAAGATTACACTTCTGGGACAGCAGGATTGTAGCAAAATAGACTTACAGTTAAGCGATCAACTAGAATACATTGACACAAGACACAAGAACTGAACAATAACTTGTAGCTAAAGAGGCTTGCAAACTTGCTCTTACACATAGTGAACTGACACTGAATAACAACTTGAAGCATTATAGGCTTGCAATTTGCCATCACAATAACCGTTAAGAAAATAATGGGCAAGGCTGCCCTTATTTATCTACAAGCAGAGGAGTAGGGAACCCCAAAATCTCCTTGCGTTTACAACTAAGGCTTGGCAACATGCAAGCTTTATTTCTAAAACTAAAAAGATAAACATTTAACCACCTAAGAAAGCATAAAAATAGGGAAATGCCAACTGTTACAACTTGTTTTCTTTCTCTTCTTCAAAGAGTGGATAAGAATTGAGACAAGGATAGAAATAAATTTGGAAGAAAGCTTCTAGATGATTGTTGCTTTAAATCTCGCCCACATCCGCCCAAAAACTGATTTGTTTCTTGATTTTAAGTGGAGTGCTGAAAATAGAATACTGATCTGCCTTGAAGAAGAGCAATTTCTCCCAAAAAAGTTGGGACTTGGGTTTTTTAGAAAATCACGTTCTGGAGGAACCCAGATGCTCAGAAATTGAAAAAGCTAAATCTATACTAAAAAAACGGCCAAAAAGTAGTTTCTAGAAGAATGAAAAGTTTCTGAATGTTGAAGAGGATGAAAAAGCGAAGAGACCCATTTGATCAGAATAGGGAAAATCTGAGTGGCTGTTCTGAAAAAGCAACGCCTTGGAAGTTTGGAGCCTAAAAAAGCGTTCTTCCTTGCTCATTGATCTCGAAACCAAAAAGAACCTTGAAAAAGCACGTCGTTTGGGTCTTCAAATGTTCGCTGAGAGGAAAGGGAAAATCTTCTTGCTTTGGATGCCAACCTGCAAAAATGAATAATGGAAGGCAAAAGCTCTCTTAAATAAGTTGAGGTTGAGAAAAATCTGCTTTCTTTTTGTTTTAAAACTTTTGGAGTCTATCTTGAGCAGGTTCATCGAATGTAGATGTTGTTCAAATGTTGAAGGATGAAAACTTTGAAAATTTTGTTAAGGCATTGAGCCTTGGGCACCAATCTTCTCTTGGGGCGCTCTTCCTCTCCACACTTAGCCATTTTTTTACCATTTGAAATTTTTGTTTGATTTTAGACCTCCATTTGACTCTGATTTCTGGATGCTTGGAGAATCCTGTGAATTGACGGAGTGATCCATCGTGGAGCCTAATTGATTTTGAGAAGATTATCCTGGAGGCAATTTCTGATGAAAACTTCATTTGAACCCTCAAAAAGCTGGGCACCCCTGACTACCTAGGGCGCCCATGATCCCCAGTGTTAGTCATTTTTCTCAAAATTTCAACTTTTTGCGTTTTCTCATCTCCTAATGAATTTGCAGCTCTGGGAGCTAGACTATCCTGATGATCTGGCTATCAGATTCACTGAATAGCTTGTTGAATTATGAGGAGGGTGTTTTGGATGCAACGCCACCTGAAAAGTTGATTTGGGGCCTCAAAGGCTTGGGCGCCTATCTCCTCTTAGGGCACCCAACTTTTTCAGTGTTAGCCATTTTTGTGTTCCTCAACTTTACTTGTTTTCCTTGATCTTCTGATGAATTCTTGATTTCGGATGATCGGCGTGTCTGATGAACTGATGGCTGGGCTCGTTGGATAGTTGACAAGATTCTAAGGGGGGTCTTTTGGGAGATGCAACTCTTGAAGGTTGAATCTTGAGGGTGAAATGCTTGGGCGCCCCTGGCCAAGTGGGGCGCCCAACTCTTCCAATGTTGGATTTCATTCTGAGATTTCCATCTTTGCGTTTGGCTTTTAACATTTTGCTCATGTTTCCCCCTCTGTTCCGCCTTCGATATCTGATGGCTGTCAACTCCAACGAATGTGCTGATGGTAGCGTTGTAGAGTTGTTTCAAAAATGAAGAAGTCATGCTGGAGGCTTCATCTGCGAATTCATCCATTTAGGCCTTTAAAAGCTTGGGCGCCTATCTCCTTTTGGGGCGCCTACCATTACCAGACAACCATTTTTGCTTGATTTTCAACCTTCAGATTTGAACCTTCATGTTATACCTTGAGTTTGATCTGGATTTGCCGATGATTAACAACTCTGATGATCTGACAGAGACATCCATTGCGAAGTTGACAAAATCCTATAGGGATTGAGCACATTTGCAAATGCTAAGTGTTCGATTAGGTCCTCCAAAACGCTAAGTTGACTTAGAATATTTTTTGTTATTTTCATGGTTTGCATTCCGCCACTTGGTTGAGACCTCTCCGTTCAATTTGAGATTTTAGCTGAGTGGTTGATTTGATGACTGTGCTGTTGGGCTCATTGCGGAGCTGAGAAGATTCTGAGCAACATTGTTTGGGAGCACAAACCCTAATTTCATCATTTGATCTCCTGAAAAGTTGGGCGCCCTTGGCTACTTGGGGTGCCCATGGTCTCTAGTGTTAGTTTTATTTTCAACTTTCTTAGTTCTTCCTCCGTTCTTCGTGTTTGCCTTTGCCTCGACTGTCAGGGATGAAATTTTTTCTAAGGCATGGGACTCTAGGCGCCTTAATTGAGCTGGGGCGCTTGGACTCTCCAGTGTTAGCCAAAATTTTGTAATTTTCATAATTCTCCAACTTCTATTCTTCATTCTTTGTTCCCTGATCATCTTCTGCAGTTTCTTGATTTGAGTAGTGTTTGAATGTTTGAATCTGACACCTGACAACTGACTGGCCTCCATTAATGGCCTTAGAGCTCCTGAAAAAGCTTCTTGAAAAAGCAGAATATACCCACTAGGGCAAAACTGATCCTTTTGTGATTCTGACTGCACCAACTTGATGAGGAAGTATTTTCGACCAAGCAATAATATTTTATAATTTATAATTTATTTTTATTCAAGAGGTAAACGCTTTTGACCGGAGCTATGAACCGGATACAACCATTCAACAATACCACCCCAATGGGGTTTGAACCTTGGTGGCAAGAACAACAATGCCACCGATAAACCATCACACCATGCCAATACCAGCTATAATTTATAATTTATTGTTCATTATATAAATATTAGAATAATATTTAAATAATATTAATTTGTAAACTAATAAAATTAAATATTGTTGCACCCTAAAAGTAAATATTATAAATGGAAGTTTCGATAATGATTATTAATCATTCATTTTCATTTGAGGCGGAAATGTGGAGTTAATTTTTTTTAAAATCTTGTAAATTGTGAGGAAAATTGCGTCCCTGTAAATGGCGTCCTCTGTGCAAAGCAGCAAATGGTGTTGCATCCTCTATGCAAAGTAGCAAATTGTTGTCGCCTATAAACCCTAGCTCGTGCAAACAAATAAAACGTTGCTTGTATGCCCTAGCTCGTGGTGAAGGCAGAGAGATAAAATGAAAAGAAAGCAAACATAAAATAAAAGATGTTTCTTTTTTATGTTTTAGGGTTTTTTTTGTCTTTAAAAAGTCAACACTCTCCAAAATCGGTCTGGAATCGCTTTCAAATTGGCACGTGCCCGTTGGAATTGCATGGGTACAAACAAAGGGTTAGAAAAATGTTTCTATAGTGCAAAAAGTGATTCTTGTGCACTTCCACAGGGAATTCGACTCCGTACCAGATTCTGGTACAATTTGTACCCCCAAAATTATTGGCAAAAGTGAACGATTTGGTATCCTAGTTTAAATTGTTAATTATGTTGCAAAAACTTCCCTTTGCTTTGTCCACCTTAGTGTTGAGCATATGTTCTGTATGGAAACAACCTGAGAACATTAGGCACATATTCTTTCAATGTTTGTTTGCAAAAGAGATTTGGAACACTTTTTTGGCTTATCGTGTGGGATGGGGGTATAAAGGTAAGGTCAAATGACAGGATATTCTCTTTGGTTCTATTGAAAGTTTAATTAATCCATATAATTTGTTTTGGCTTATTTTGTCATCTGATATCTTATGGGCAATTTGGAAGGCTAGAAACGAGGGTATTTTTCAGGGTACTAGGAGAGTACTTATCGAGTCTTTTAGAAGATTCATGTTTCACAATATTGCTATGCAGGTGACAATCACTATGGAGATCTCAAAGGACAAATTTGGGAAGCTGCTAATGGAAGGATCTATGGATATCAATAGGACATAGCTTAAATATGGAAGGCATTGGCCTTTGAATGATGCTGATAACATTCCCTTAATGAAAAGCTACCTAGAATTTCAAAAGAAATACAACAAAAAGTACCCAACTGACGCCTTCGAAAAAGAGTTAAATTTCCAGAAAAGGCAGAGGCTTAGTGTAAATCATTAGGGGGTTTCATGTAGACCCGATAATGACAGTTCAATTTTTGATTCACCAAGGGATGATCAAGGCTGTAGTGTGAGTAGAACCTGCTGACTGGATGATGACAAGATGATTAATTATAAAGTTCTGTTTCTCATTATAAGGTCTTTGTTAATGTATCTAAACATAATTGTTAGCTATGTATGTAAGGGACAATATATGTGAGGGATAGTATAATGTGTTAGACAGTTTATATGTAAGGGATATTATATCACTATGTTGTAAGGGACAATATATGTAACTACTCTTATGTAAGGGAAAATATATAATATATTGATAAGTTCCTGCGTGATCTAGTATGTATTTTGTTTTTTGCATCAGTCGATGATTTTTGTTACTCTTTATGGTATAAAAAAATTTGCTGATTAGAATTTAATGTAATGTCCCCAATTTAGCCCTACGCTCTTCAGTTGGACTTAGCCTATTTCCAAAAACTCGTAGGCTAAGCAAAAATGAAAATTAGGGTTTCCACTTTAATAGGTGGTTTTGAAGGTTTGCATGGGAGGGTTTTTGTTGCATGTCTTGAGCTTTCTATGTTTTTGGAGAGCTTCAGGATGAGGTAACATGCATGTTGAGAAAATGACATGCATTTCTCTCTGGTTCCTCACATGCAGGAAAGGTTTTTAGGTTTTCAGATATCTTCAGGGTGGTGTGACATGCATCTGAATCTGTCAACTTTTCCAGGCACTTATATTTATAGTAAGTCATGTTTTCTGCTCAATTTGGCTTTCTGTTGAGTTTGAAGTGAACTTACTATTTATGGTGATAGCATTATCAACAACTCAACTTCGATCAACATGCTATTTTTGGCAGTCTGGGAAAATCAGTTTTGGGCGTTGGTTTTGGCTTTGGTTTCTATCTCTCCTTTGGATTGAGTTTCTACACTTAGTCAAATTTATGTTTTGAGTTTGTACCCTGGTGTCTAGGTGAACATCTTCAAGTTGTTTTTAAAAGGGGGACTTGTTTTGGACGCTTAAGTGGAGAAGTTGATTATTTTCAACAGTTAAATTATATGCTTTTCATCTTGGACGCCTAAGAAGATGAATGAAAAGGTAATTTAATATTTTATTTGCAAATTGAAAAGGTGGCGTCCTTCATGGAAGATGAAATGGTTCAACTTCTTGGAGTTACAATTGATTCATCTTCTTCATCTTCTCTATTGAAGTTTATTTATTGATGTTTTGCTTGGAGTTGAGGATCTTTTGGAAAAATTATAATGTTATGTTGCTGAACTAAGTTCAGACTTTGCTATGGGGGTTGCGTGCCTTCTAGCTTTTTGATACCATTCTTCGGACCTGAAACTACAACTTCCTAGATGGTGACTGAAGACCATGTTTCATTCAGGAGTGTGGATAGAGGCCAATTTCTGATTTTAAATTCCAGGTAGGTTGCTGGTTTATAGTCTGTTTGTACCAGTGTTACAAGACTCGCCTAGACTCGGCGAGTCTTGGCGAGTCCCGAGGCGAGTGAGGCTTGGCGAGTCTTTGGGACTCGGATGCCGAGTACTCGCCAGACTCGCCGAGACTCGCGAGACAGAGACTCGCCGAGTCCCGAGCCAAAGACTCGGCCGTCACTTTGTGGGCGTGTGTCAAAAAAAACACATTTTAAAGTTTCAGAATTGCTTAATTAAATGGCTAAATCTCGACCTTGATGTTTTTTAAATATGTAATTAGTGTCTTTAATTTACAATTTTTTTAATTAAATGGTGCGCGCCATGAAGGTTTGTGTGGTTTCGAAGGTCTTCATTTGGGCTTGGTGGCGGGGGCTCCGCCCCTCGACCCCGCCCTGTATCGCGACAGGGAGCACGCCTAGGGCGCTGCCCCGGGACCCTGTGAGGGGCGCTGCCCCTCGACCCCGCTGGGGGCGCTGCCCCCAGACCCCCGCGAAGGGCACTACCCCTTGATCCTATTGGGGTGTTTCCCCCAAAACCTCATCAAACTATAGGTCTAAGCATGTTATAGGCCAATGATGAATCATGATCATTAAACCTACAAAATACATATCCCCTGTTGTAAATCTTTGCATCTTTTGCAGTCAAAGCCATAATCAAGGATTATCTTGTTCCATACATTAGACAACAAAGCATGCAGTCTTGAAGGCTACAATAAAAATTTAATAATAAATTCCTCACTTGAATATACACACCAATCATTGAGATGCAAGAAAATATCATGGCTACATCATCATCTATGACCTATCTTAGACACTAGCGCATGACTTGTCGTGATGTTGGGATGAGTAATACAAGCTCTTTTGAGCCATAGACTTATATTTTTAATTTTGATATTTGTTTTGATGCCATGGATTTCATATTCCATGAGTTTTGTATACATTTGACAATATTTATATATTTGAATGTGTTATTTCCTTCAGCTAAAATTTGCGTTTATACTTATGTGATCGATGTATGTTTGTGTATGAGATCATAGTAATTTCTATTTGATGATGTTATTGTGTCTTTAAGGTTTATTTATTAAAGGGTGCGTGAAACAAGTGTTAAATCCTTAAAAATCTCTGAATTTCTTGGGTTTTTCTATTTGCCGAGTCTTTGTCGAGTCTTTGCCGAGTCTGGGCTCCGAGTCCGAGTCCGAGTCAAAAATTGGCTTGCCGAGTCCGAGGCGAGTCCGAGTCTTGTAACTATGGTTTGTACTGCTGAAGACTATGGCTGAAGTGACTTTCTGTTCATAGCTTTGCCTCTGATTTTTATTTGGTTCTAGGTACTAGCCCATGCTGTTTCTCTGTGGAGGGCGCCCAATTTTACAAAGTTTCAGATTTTATTGCTGAGTCTTTGATTTTTAAGAAGGGTTCGACCTTCTTGGAGGTTTTACCTTTCACTGCTGAGTTGCATTGGGATTCATGCCGTCTGTTGTTCCTGTGTTTGGCTCAAATTTCCTATTGGAGATGGAACGCCATGTTGAGAGGCTTCATTTGGCTATTGCTTAAAGCTTTCCGAAGCTGTATTGAAGGAACTGCGTACATTTTGGTGAATTCTTACCTTGCTGGTCTGATTTCTGTGTTTTTCTATTTCTAATCAGAGTTGAATTAATTCTGATTTTCTGTTTATATGAGGCTAAAATATGATTGTAGATATTGTATAAGTTAAGGATAGTATCCTTAATTCATTGGTTATGTTTAGCCTTCATTCTAATATGTTTTGCAGCTGAAAAAACTTATTTATTGTAAGGCTGGTTAGTGATACTAACAATCATTTTATTTGCTGCAATTTATTTCTGTATTAAGCTCCCACTGGATAAGTGGTTGAAGCATTTTATTTCCAGCACTTTAAGTTTAATAAATTCCCCCCATTGAACAAGTGGTAGTGAGGATTCATGGTTGGCTTGTTGCCTTATAATTTGTAATAATTGCTCCCGTTGAATAAGTGGTAGAGCTTACATGGTCTGTTATCCGCCTACTTGTATTTTCAGCATTACTTTCATTCATGGTTGGCTAGCCGCTTAATAGCTTTGTATTTCTTTCCAGTTGCTAACAATCCTCAACACCATATGCTATCACCTCGCCCACATTGGGATCTTGGTGAACATTCTTGGTGAAGGTTTACTTTCCAAGCTGGTTATCTTTTGAGCTAATGCTAATCAATGGTGTTTGTGCTTGTCATGTTTTTATAAAATTGGAATAAATTAAGGGGGAATATTACATTTAGGATTGATTGAATGAGGGTTTTATAGGGTCCCTCTCTCAAAAGAAAACACAGGATACAAGAGAGTGATTAAATCGGTAAACATCCAAACAGAAATGGGGTAATGTACAAAGTAAACTGCCAAAGACCAAGATATAACTCACATATCTAGAACAAAAAGTCTCAAAGGCAAAACCAACACAAGCAATGCTAAATTTGCTTTTGAACAACATGAGAAAATACACTCTTTAGCAAAATTTGCAAGTGGTAAGCACTACAAATTTCTAGGTTCCCTTCTTGATAGATAACTTTCAACTTCTCTAGACACAGTGCAAGATTCTGGCAATAAACAGCCACGTTATTTTGACGTTGAGCAAGGGAATCGCACATTTTCTTCGTATTCTCCGTCTTAGAGGCCAATATAGAAACCTATTGATAAAATTATGAAAAATGGCATGTGCCATAAATAACAGAGTGGTCTCGAAGGCCTTAATTTCTTTTTCTGTCTATAATATTTTTTTAAATGAGTATTTTTAACAAATTTCTATCTTATGTGATAGTTTTGTTGTAGAATTTGGCTTTATACCTTACTCATCAACAAAAATATGAACATAGATCCTTCCACTTTGCATAAGATAGAATTTAAGAAAATGTACTGTGAAAATGGATTTAAATTTTCTTTTTCTTTTATGTCAAGTGCAACTTATGTAAAAGGTTCTCCCCTGAGATTTATTGCAGGTTTCTTTTATTTAAAGGCTTAGTGTGAGTACTTCAAAAAAATAAATACATGAATACTTTTAATTCTTTTATCACTATTGTTCTACAGCTCAGCAGGAGTTGCTTGAACAAACAAGAAGGGCGAACAATTGGTTGAAGTTAAATGCTGATGAGGAAAAGATCACAGTTTTTTCTAACAGGCACATTCCTTATTTATAACTGGTTTGTTCATTTGAATATTTTTTCATTGTGGCTGGTTTGGTATACTTTGTTTTAATACTGAATTTCCTCTTGATGCTAGAAGTTGAATATCTTGTGTTTGTTATGGTCCTGTTTTTGCAGGTTGAGGTTGTTAGAAATGGAAAAGATAGAGTGGCAAAATAATTTGCTTGTACAGCATACAGAGAGTATGTTTTTTGTCTTTTTTTTTAAATTTTCATAACTGTTAAGCTAGTCTTGTTATTATGATACAATGCAGATGCATCTAATGGCTGTTTGTAAGGCAGAGATTAAGTTCTGTGATGTAACTGTCCATTATGTTTTCTTTGTCAGATTTGGAGCTAAAAAATGAGGTGAAGAGACTTCAGTCGTTGCTATCGGATTGTGTGGAAGTGAGCAAGAAGATTCAGAAGTTTAATGTGCTATGCGAACGCTGTAAGGCTTACTGTTCTATTACCAAGGGACAGTTTTCTCTCTCCCAAGATATGCTCTCTGAAAATTGTGGTGGTAACCTAGTCCCGCACGATGCTGGCTTGAAATCGAATTTGGCTGTCCACAATTCTACCATGCAAACAGAAGGGTTTCAATATAGTTGTCAAGCTTGTGGCCATAATAACAGAGTTGACTTTGGGGAAAAGGAAAGGAAATTGGTTGGAAATGGAACAAGTCAATGTGTTGACGACATTGTTCAGGTAGGAATGGTGGGATTCAAAAGGTACATTGTTAGTTTTGATTAAGTGATAGTTTTGCTTGTTATTTTTCTTGCTGACATGAACAAAACTTGTATCAAGGTTGGATTGAATGAAGGCATTATGTATAGTGATAGTCAACTAGGAAAGGATGCTCAGAAAGGTATGACATCGTACCAGATTCTTATCAGTCTTCGCAAAGTTAGTCCATGCATACATTTTGTATTTGTTGTGCGGATGGTTTAGAAATCTATTTGAAGTTCTGACATTATTTCTCTACAAAGAAATAAATATATGAAAATGTTTATGCAATCCTCAGGGGAAGCAACTGATATGGTAGTGGAAAAGGTAAATAGTTTTGTAAGAGTGCTATTACAGGGCATGGCTGGGTTCAAGATTACAATTGCTGATGAAGCGGAATCACCAAAGTTATTTTTTCTTCACCAGTCAAGTGGTATAACACTTATCTCACTTATTTTTTTAGTTCTTTTATGCATAAAAAATATTTCCACATCTCTGCTGCACTTGGCATACGATTAGCTAAATTTATGTTCTGATTTCTATAAGATACTAACCACCCTTGTTCTTTGATAAATTGCTTACTGTAATAAATGAGTAATGTTGCACACTTGTTTTCTAACTCATTCTATCATGTCTCCCTAAAGAATTGAGGCTAAACTTATATTGAGCAATTTCACAATGTGAATATCCTAAAGTTTTCCTGAATTCTGCTTCTAAGCATAACACTAAGTTCCTAATTAGATATTAATCATGATGAATCTTCCAAAGAAATCAAGTTTCAGGTAAATGATTAGTGTGTTTATGGTGAGATTTGACACTAGAAAAGGGAAACATTGAGGTTTAATGTCATTGACCTCATATTTTCTAGATTTTAATACACTGAGTATAGACAGGAATTTTAGCAGTTCAATTATGTATGGTATCATATCATTTGATATTCAGATTGAAAGCAACTACGGTTGGCAGTCACAAGAATATCTGTAAAGAGATTCATAGAGTGCTATATATTTCTTTTCTTCTAAATGCAAGAAATTTTAGTCTCAAATAAAGTACTTGAAAATTGTGGATGTACTCCAAGAGTTGTGAAGAGCTTTGAGTTTTGGCTAGTGGTATAAGCAACATGCATTCTTATATGTGGGCTGAAATGAATGCATGTTTGAGAAAAAGTTCTGGAAAACATTATTTTCTTAACAGTTAAAAAATATGACAGTATTCAACAGTAAAGGATTAAAGTTCAATTGAGTCAACACGATTTTTTTGTAGCTGTGTATTTGTTAAGACTTGAGATTCATGAAGCGATATAGATTTCTGTTTTTTGAAAATGAAGGAATTTGGTTCACATAACGGACTTGAAAACTGTGGGTGTATTACAACTTCTAGGTAGAGCTTTGACTTTTGGCTAGTGATATAAGCATCATGCATTCTTATATGAGACAAACATTAACCTCTCAATAGTAAACAAATGGACAATTTTCAACTGTAAAAGACTAAAGCTCAATTGAGTGAATGTGGAATTGTTTGTGAGATCAAATTGAATAAAACTTGATGGTTTTCAATACCTCTGTTCTAATTGGGTGATAGATAATTGATATTTCTATTAAGCCTAAGAAAAAAGATTATTGTGGAAATCAGATGACATATTATACCCGGGAATTGGAATACCAATACAGGCACAGCTACAGAAATTTTTCAGGGGGCCTACATCTAATATGGCTTGATTATAGGTGTACAAAAAGAAGGTTTATGTGTGTAAAATAGATGCTTTCTTGTAGAATAGTCTTGTTTGATGTGTGTTGAGGGAAACCAGTAAAGAAAGCACAACTAATCTGCATGTAAGTGGGGAGAATTAACACCATCATTACATATTAACTATCTACAACTAATATCAAGATCAAGAGTAGGAAATAATTACTAATTGCTTCAAAACACACAGTTACACGAAGACTTGAAATTTGAGAAATACATAAGAATGCAAATACAGTGAAACCCCAAGACTAGGCTTCAACTATAGAGCTCAGCAGAACTAAAATCATTGAAAATGTCTAATGCCAAAACTTCTGAAGATCAAGATATTTACAAAGGGAGCAAAAGCTCATTCATATATAATGCCTGAAGGTAGAACATCCTGCCTAATTCAGAGATCTCATTTTAACTTGAGAGTTCAAACCTTTAGATTGTGAATTTGGGCTTATGAGCACAAACAAAAGCTCCTTTGACCTAATCAAGAGATTTCCTGGTATGCCCAATGGGACTCATCTCAGAACAAAAAAGCTTTGGCTATTGTTTAATTCTATTGACTTCAAGAACATAAATAATATATGGTGAAAAAATTTGGACATTTCTTGAAGATGTGTAATATTACTAACTTGGTGACCCCATCATTAGTCAAACTAGAGTCTCCATGGTTTATGATTAGCTTATGAAAAGGATCCAAACAAGATCCCTTACTAGAAACCATCAAGGGGAAGATGCATTTGTGTCCTTACAGCTTTATTTGAGGAGAGGAACCCAAAATATTATTTGTTCTGTGGTCCTTATGGATAGAGCTCTCTCCTTGTCTGTCAATCATGAGTTCCCAATCAAATACCTCTGGACTATCATTTCAAGGGATCAAATGATGCAACCAAAGGTGGAAACGTTGTCTAGTGGTGACTCTAGGACCTCATTACACATACAACAACAGAGCTTTTTTATTTCAGCATTAAAGGCTTTACTGTGCTTCTCTGGAGATGGGTTTACTATTCCTATCAAGCATATGAGGGTGCAACGAATATTTGGGCCATTCATCATATCATGGCACCAAACATTGCCTTGATGTTCTTGGCTGCATTTTCAAAGGGAAGACACTTGATTGGTTCACATATCTTGAAGAGCACAAGGATATACTAAGAGGGGGTGAGGGAGGGCGAGGGACTGTGGGGTGAATCAGTATATCAACCAACTTTTACAATTTACAACCTTTATCAACTTCAAACTCTAACACAAAACAACTATGCAAGATTATCTCAATATGAACAAGTTGACACCAAGATTTTATGTGGAAACCCTTTCGGGATAAAACCACGGTACAAATAATGTACTTTATGAATTATATATGCCTTTACAAAGACTGTAGGCACCAACCTACTTGAATCATCAATTTGTAGTTAGTAGGCACCAACCTACAAAGAGCACCAACCCTTAATTCTGATTTAGTAGGCACCAACTTACAAGGAGCACCAACCCCTAAAGTTCGTAGGCACCAACCTACAGGAGGTACTAACTCCCACTGGCCAAGCACCAACTCAGCAAAGATAATAAATGAAAAAACAATGCTCCACCTTCAATGTTGCTTCTTCAACGGATGATGGACTTTACAATCTTCTTCCTGTTGAATTTATCTTTCTTGAATGATATTCACATAAATCAGCGTATGATGAATTCACTCTTCTCTCACATGCAAATCTGTCACTTATATTCTCCTTCAAATTGGACATAAACTTCTTTGAATCTCTCTAAACTTTTCTTCACAAATCTGCTTAAATATTCATATATTTCTTTTCTTAAATCTCCATTTATTCTCTTTCACTAATCTTTATTTCTGCATATACTCTTCTTATAATTTTCTCTTCATTTGCTGGTGTATTTGGTATGCTTGTTTTTTTCTACACACAAATGATATGGTGCTCTGATTCTTACACAGCTATTCACTCTCACATATTCACAATCATTCTTTTATATCTGCATACTCATATTCATATAACTGCTGCTGTGTATATGATTTTTCTTTTTAATTGCACACTGCCTTATTCACTCTTCATACACCACTTGTGTTTTTATGATATAGTTTTTTATTCACACACAACACGCATACTCAATATTCTTCAGATGATATACATTTTTACACATCCACACTTCGCTGTATCAATCAGAGATAATATTCAATAAAACCGTGATTCATTTTCACGTCTTCCTACTCCAACACAAAAAAATGTTCTAAAGATATAGCTTTTTTACTCACTCGTCACTACACTTTCTACTTGAAAATAGCTCTCTTTTATATTCTTGACCATCCAATCGGTCATGTATTTTAGTTACTCTTAATGATTGTTTACTAAATATAATTGTTGCTCCTCTAGCCGCTGCGCCACTCTGTTATTGGTTTTATTAATAATTAATCTTTGTCTCCTCAATCCCTGTTGCGTTAAGTCTGAAGTTTCAAAGATATCATTTATGAGTTGTGCCCAGGTATCTCGTCGTTTTTTATCTTCTCTTATCCTTGACTGAAGGCACAAAGTTTGCTCATATCAAAATATTTGTTCGGCTTAATATCTCGATGAAGGATGCAACTCGTAATATCGCTCAGAACACATAGGTTCCAAGCTTGCCGCTAATGCTCAATATTCATATGGAGCCCGGCATGAATTCAATGAGAGTTTTTCCCGACAATCCTCTGTAGATCTCATCTTTAATCTTTCAACGGTTGTGTTCATGAATTTAGGTCAAGAGACTAAAATATTGAATGTAGAATCCACCGCTCACACCTGGGTCTGATTAGTTCGTTGTCTTTAAATATGCACAACCCATATCTTAATTCCGGTTTCCAAATATTATGATATCTCATTAATACCAACACTTATCTCAAATTATCTTCTTAGTCTGATAAATTAAAGCAGATATGCAAATAGGTCCCGATAGGCAGCTTCAACGTTTGTATGATATTGTCTTCAATGTCTTCACAGATATTAAACAGCTCTCGACAGTTTTGTCTTTTACGCCTTTAGACTCCAACTGCTATCATATATAATGATAAATGAAATCTCCCGATTATACCGCCTTTAGACTTTCTCTTGTGAAGCGTCGGCCTTTTCTCACAACTCTGATTATAATCTTAATTGAAATCTGAAGCTCCTTTAATAAGCCACGATACCTCCAAATTAACGCTTCTTCACATTCCCGTTTTATGCCTTTGAGAAAGCCACGACTTTATTCGCACCAACATCTTATAATTACAATTTTTTTCTTCAGATGAATTCAACGGCTTTAACACCGAATCATAAATCTATATTTCTTAATACCTTCTTGACAGAATGGACTTATAGTACCTTGATCTTGTAAGTATCAATCTGTTAATTGTATTTAATTTGAAAATTGTATTCTTGACTGTGTTCTCAATGATGAACCTTTAACTTGATGACTACAATATGCTATCTTCAGTCATGCAACTGCTTGATATTCAATGATAATATTTGTCTTCTCATATTTGACATCAATGACAATATTTCCAACATATCTCACCCAAGTGGTTTGTGACCTAGTGTTCCATACATGTTCATGATGAAGGGCATAACATGACTCCCATGAAAATGATAGTTATTCCCATTTAAATTACATTACTGCTTAAGTATGAGCATTCCATAGGGCATGCAAAATGTTGACTTTCTTGCTTTCTTTGGAAGTCTATCAAGAAATTTCACTGCAAAGATAGGTGGCTATTTGGCCTTGGATTGGTTGCACATGATCGTTCGAGCATGGTATGGAGGATGGTATGAGCTGATCATCACTTACCATGTTGGGGGCATTGCACTATTATTGCTGATGAGACATTGAACATATTCAACATGGTAGAAGATGAGCCTCTCTAGATATTTATTGATAAAAGTGTAGATGAGGCCTTTGAAGATCTCACAATTCTCAAAGGAACAAGCCTTGACACCATTGCATACATGATAATAAAGCTGCATTCTCAAAGATCTCAAAAGTGTAAGATAACTCCTCATGGGCTTTTGGAATTATATTTTGATAGTGCCAAGAGTAAGAATGGAACGAATGCTGTTGTTGCTTCAATTTATACCAAGAGAGAAAATAATATACTACTTTCCAATTGTAGTTCATCTACACTAATAATGTGGCCAAATATGAAGCCCTAGTCCTGAAATGGCAAGTTGCCAAAAAGTGCGAAGATCAACTCACTTGTAATTGTTGGATACATTGAATTGGTGATTAAGTAGGTTCTATCCCTCAGTGTTGCCAAAAACAACTTGCTTGGGTTATACAAACCATATTAGTATTCCATTTACTCGGATTTTGATTCAACAAACTAAAGTTATAAATGGAATTCAATTACTTGGAATTAAAATGGTTAAAAAACATGGCATTAAAATGGCAAAAACTCAGCAAGAAGAAATCAACTAACTAAAAATCGCTAAAATATTTTTAAAAATAGGGGAATTTTTTTGTTATTGAATAAACTTGTGTTACACTGGGATGTGTCATCACTTTCATCACTTCTTAGACACTTGCCCCTATCACTTGAGGGGTTTTGGGGATGACGAGGTTTTAGTGGACATCTCGTGGCTGTTGCTCCCAATTGTGAAATTGAGGAAATGTCTCGAAATATGTCCTTGAAGTTGGGGACGACAAGAAATGCATAAGGGATGCTTGGTCGTCCTCGAGGTGGTTGAGGATGTCTTAGATGTCCCTCGACCATCTTGGGGATAGCCGTGCATCGCCTACGAAAAGCACAAATATTTCAATGCTTTTCTTCAAAAATAAGACATTTGGCAAGTTTTTATTGGGTTTTAAAGGGGCAGGGAGTCCTACAAACCCTTCTATGCCCCTTATTCGCCCTAATATGTAAAAGAATAATAAAAAACATCTAAGAATACATTTTGTTTTATAATTTTGTTGCCATTGTTGCTAGAGACCTGATCAACAATATCACTGTTAACACTTATAGGGATGAGGGTTTGAGGGGTGGTGTAATGTCCCGTGCCCAAGTATGGTGATTTTTACGATTTAATCCCATATGAGTTGACAATGCAAACATGTTGTCAGCTAACAACAAATCATAGAATTGTACTTTGTAAGGTCTCTTGTAGAATTACTTTAAATCTAGGATTGATTATTAGAGATGAGATATAATAATATGTCAAGAATCAATAGACTTCAGAGATAGAAAAATGATGCACTTTTGGTCTATTTCAGGAGCAGCTGATTAATACTTGGTATAATAATATGTTAATGATATAAATCTTGGATTAGGAAGTCTGGTTCAAAGATCAGTTCAATGATATAAACTTGACAAGAGAGTATAATGGCTGTTTCTGATTCAATAACTTGATATCGCGCCTTCAAACATGGTAGAGGTTCGGACCTCTAATTATTCGCTGTTTCTGAAGGTTGTTTATATATGCATGCAATTTGAAATGGATGCTGTATCTGAACCTTTCCTATCACTTATGCATCCCTTGATTAGATGATCTTTGCTCCCTTGAGCACTTAGATCTGTTATGCTAAAATATACATATATCTGCCACAAAATGGTCCATGATTGGCTCTCATTTTAAGCTTCTATTTGTAACTAATGCCTCCAATGAAGAGAGGCTGTTCATGAAGGATACATCTCAATCCAAGGGGGGCGTCCTTTAATTACAAGTCTTTTTATTAAAACTAATCCCTTAATCTCAAGTGCTGCCTTTTAATAGTTTCTTTCTTTCATATTAATTGTTTTTCTACTAGCATAGTAATGACTTCCTTAATCTGAAAGATAACTTTTTCACAGCTCCGAGATGATTTATTGCCAAAGTGATAAGTATTGGTGGTGGCAACCTTTAATAAGAGACCCGATAACTTGCTAGACATTCCGCCGATGGCGTAGGGAATTGAGGCTCCTCTCAATATAATCCGCTACTCTAAATGGCATAGATGATATGCCAGATAATTTGTCAATATGGAGAATGCTTGCTTTTGAATTCCAACGCCTCCAATTGGTAATGCAAGAATAATCTTGATAGAATAATCTTTGAGTCATAGATTGGCGTTGGTGCTAGCAAATGAACCCATAAGGATATTGTATCTTCAAATTACAAACTGCCGTGTATAATATTTGGAATCCGATAGCCAGAGATTGGCGCTCAACAATTATTCCTGACCTGATATGTGCTATGTGCGACTGGAATGAGGAACTTTCAAGCGGCCAGAAGCATGAGTTTATTTAGATATTCTTTTGATCCACATACTTCCATGCTGGCGCCTAATTGGAAATAATGATAAAGAAGGTCACACTCTCGTGAAGGTGGAAGATATTATAGGCTGAGGAAGAACACAAAATAGGGGTGGCGGTGAATAAGTCGGCCCTTCACATAGATATGCCACGAACCCTCATGATGGAGCAATAGACAACAATAGTTAGAGCAAATATAAATGATCGGCTTAGAATATTATGTCGGCCAATCTTATATTAAATCCTTTGGGTAATAATATTAAATGATTATTATTTAATTCGCCTTTTTAATATTTTAACTATTGAGAATTAAATAATTATTATTTTCCTCAATACTGTCAAAATGGGACATTATAGGTGGGATGCCTCCCCATGTAATACAGGTTTATAATGAATAAGCCTTATTTCTATGGTACTGTTGATGTGATTTTTGTGACCGCACCAATCAGCAGAACAAAGTAATCCGAAGGCTACTCCATTCTCTCTTGATCAAAGTATTCCGTGCGCTAAGATTGCTAGAAAGATCGCACGTTCCACTCCAAGGTTCCGAAATGCTTTGGAATACCCTCAGTTGGTTCGTTATGATATGCTGTTTTTACGAGGGGACTTACACAATTGTTCTTAAGGCTTGCAGCTAACAACAGATGGATGATTGGAAGGGAATTTATGCAATGCGGACGATTTGGCAATAAGGTACGTTTTCCTAAGACTAACCAGAAAAATACTGAATTAAATGGCTGCAGGGATTAAAGAATCTATGTTCTATCTAAAGACGGGATGCGGGATCAATTTCGGCAAGCTTCAACCAAACTCTGCTCCACCTCAAGCTGGACAGCTTACACAAAGTTGGTGCAATCTTCAAGGGGATGGCAAGAAATGTTCAAGTTACAATCCGACATCCAGATACCGTCAAGACGACGCATACCAAGATATGAATTACAACTGAAGTTAGGCTTATAAAATGCTCTAGTTGACCACACAAGGCAAACTTGCCGTTAGCAAGCTGCTAGTGGTATGGACTAAAATGAAGTTGCCTCGATCAACACCACAAATCCATAGCTAATATCTACTTGCATGAAATGAAAATTACACTACTTTAAGCTACTTTACGCTTCTTGAAGTAGAAGGGATGAAGAAACCTCACTAGCTATTCATAACAAAGATGAAATTCATCATCAATGAAAAATATTTTATTATGAAAGTTTTACACAACAATCTCTTACAAAAGTTTTCAAAGGAAAACTTTCCTTCTCCAAACTAAGCTATCAAACAAAATGTCTACTCTCTGATACCTTCTCTAACCTCTAATCTCTAGTGTCTAATTCTAATAAGTACAAATGAGGGGGACTCCCCCTTTTATCAATGGCCCGGTCCAATGGACGGCTCAGATTACAATCAAATAAATGGCTAAGATTAAGCCACCTCAGCCCTAACCCTAAAATTTGCCAGAGTGGGGAGTGGTACAATAAATGAATCAAAGATTCCCACTCACTCCCAAAATAGTAAAGGCAATTAATGCCCACAATCAGTCCTCCAAAAGGTCATCATCCAGAAGTGCGTTTCCATTCTCTTTCTCCTTGGCTGCAAAATCAATGAACCTGGTAATCACAGCCTCAACGTCCTGAACCGAGATAGGTGGAATATGATCAAGCTGAAATTCCAACACTGTGACTGACTGTCCATGCCGTGTGCAAGATTTCCTCCAAGCAGCTAGAGCATCCTGTGTAGTCTGAATCAAGCTGGAGAAAGTTGAAATGTTCTCAAAGTCATCCTGCACGAAAGTATTCACCTCTGAAAAGAAAGGCAACAGCCTACTCCTCAATCCATCAGTAGTCACCTGATCAGGATTCAGCCGTCTAGCAAAGATTGCCTCCAAGGTATTCAGGACTCCATCAACAATATTCATCATAGCCTTCCTGACTTTGGCTGAATCCGCCTGTGCTGCATCAAAGAATCCATGCCCTGTGACTACTGAAGAGTACCATCCAACAAAATTATACCTATCACCCTCCTGAATGACTCTTCCATCAATTAACATCTGCAAAGGAGTATGCATCAATGCCTCCAGACGCTGAATAACTTTGCTTCGATAAATAAAAGCATCACCCCAGGCCTAATCAATTGCCTTCATCCGTGCCATAATGCTGGAAGCTTGCTGGTAAGCATGAGCAAGATCTTCCATGAATTTCTCTGTCTCGGCATAAACACCTGTATAACCCATTTGTCTGCCTCATGTGCCATTTTCCTCAAATCCTCCAAGCCACTAACTGATTCTCTGGATAACTCGGTTGGAAACTCAAGTGCCGGATTCTCTTGCCTACAAGGACGAGATAAATGCTGCATGTATCCTATCAACGTCTTATGCCCCTTCTTCAATTTCTTATACTTTCCCTCAGTCTTGAGCAATCTGTCCTTGAGCGCCTGTGAAATATGCTAACCAATTTTTTCGATGAAGTAACACAACATAACCAACACTTAACCAACTTGATTAGCGTTAGCTCTAAATAGAAAACCAAACTTGAAAAGAACTCACACCAAGAATGCACACTCAATCCCAATGATGAATAGGTGTTGTCATATGGTGGAGGAGCTAAATGAAAAATACTTGAAAGAAACTACTCAACGTCAAGAATGTGCACTCAAGATCCCACTGAGGGCGAGGTGCTAACATATGACGGAGTGTTGAATTGAAACTAGAAATGAATAGGCGGATAACCAGCCATGAAGAGCATTTCCACACTACCACCAAACAGTGGGGGGAAAAGATTACAATTAAAACAATTCGTCCGCTGCGGCGGGCATCCACAGAGTTGTGGGGATTCACCACTTGAGAGTGGGTACAAGAGTAATACAAATCCAATTATCCACACTGGCGGTAAACCATCCAGGGGTACTAATGTGAAATTAAAGAAAGAATTGCAGCAATAAAGGACTGGAACAGTACTACTGTTTACAGTCTTACAATATGGAAAAAGAGCTGCAAATTACATGAAAATTACAATAGATTCAATGTACCATGATACTGGATGATTCCATGTTAGACATCAACAATAAATGATGAAGAAAGGACTAAAGATTCAAACTTAAACAAGTCTGATGTAAAATAACAATTTTGGAAATTCTGATCAGCAACTGTGAAATTCAAAGAAATATTCACAACTCACTCAAAATACCTCCGTTTTGTGTGAAACGAAAACCAATGAGCTGCTGGAAGATAGGCGCCCAACATTAGATGAAGAAACAGCAACAAAAACTCGTAATTTAATTCTTACACGAATCCCAATGCAGCAAGAATGGTACGGCCTTCATGAGGGGCGATTTTGACAAGTAAAAATCAACAACTCAAAATTAAAATCTGAAACTCTCCAAAGATGGTCGCCTTGGGTGTAGGAATGGATTGGAAAAGTACCCACAAGCAAATTAAATTCACACAAAAAGCTGTATGCAAAAACCACTTTCTGTGACTGCATCAGCAACTTCAAAACTGGAAATATCATTAAAAACTTCAACTGTTGAGCTCAATCTGCTAGTCTGGATGAGAAGCAGCAATGAAAACCAACTAGGTGTTGTATTTCAAACACGAAATTGGATTGAAACTAGGAGGTAAGCATCCCTCGAAGTAAAAACCAAATTGTCATTTCGACAGCATAACATTAGCATAAATTCATAGATAATCAGCTCTTCAAACAGCAGCAATATATAAGCTTTTGTTGGCAAATGAAGCAACAAGAACTCTTCAAATTCCAAGAAGTTGAATCACTTCAAGTTCCAAAAGGGACACCTTTTGCCTTTTACTTTTTGAAATAATAAAATATCATTCAACTCCCTTTAGGCATCCATTTCATATTGCAACAATAAAGCATTTATTAAATAATTAAATGCTCACTTGACCCCTTTATGTCCCCTTCTTTAAAACAACTTGAAGTCATCAAGCCTAGGCATGGGGTACAACTTCAAGACATGAAAATTGACTAAGTCTGAAACTCAGTCCAAGGAGAAAACCAAACCCAAAGCCAAACTGAGACTAATGGATAACAAGATGACTTGAGTTGAACTGCTGATGATGCCACTGCCAAAATTAGACTTACTAAAAATAGCCACTGCCAAAAATAGTAAGTTTACCTCAAAACCAATAGAAAGCAGAATTGAGCTGGAAGCAAGACTTAATGAAAGCTGACAACTGAACCACTGCCAAAATTAGTATTTACTAAAAATAGTAAATACCTAGAAATGCCACAAACCTCCAAGCAAGGAAACCCTAATTTCACTTTTGATCAACCTACGGATTTCCGGAAATAGGCTATTAGTCAAAGAAGAGCGTATGGCCAAAATGGGGACATTACAGCCTGATAGGAGTTATCACACTCCTCAATGATTTGTGCATCTGTGGGACGTCCTAACTCCATAGTTGTGATTACATAATTCTCTGGCACTGCTTCGTCTCGATCACAATCAACTCGTGGCACTGCTACATGAAGGGTGCGAGAGCCATCCTCATCAGTTGAGATCTTCAAAAATTTTCTGGCTCTCTTCGTTGGTGGAGGTGCGCTGATCCTATTCAAAAACTCTTCCATCTCTACTGCTGGATCAACCTCTTGACTGGGGCTCCTCATTCTATCTCTGAGCCAATCAGGTACCGCCTGCTGTATATCAAATGGTTGCTCCTCTCTTGCCTCTACTTCACGGACTTGTTTAACTTCAATTTCATTTTGGCAAGGCTCATCAGCCTCTAATGGCTGAGTATCTCCTGAAACTGCATCATCCTCTAAAGCTGTCTCTAACTCACGCTGGAAGCGAGTATCAGTAGCAGTCTCCTCATCTTCCTCTAGGTGATCATCTCTGGTAGGCGCATTAACACTCTGGCCAACTGATTCTCTCTGTGGTGGCTGATTTTCTTCATGTAACTCCTGATCCTGATTCATTGCATTCCTCTGATCAGCGAAAAGTGAAACCTCTTGTATGATTGGAGAACATGTCTCCAATGGCGTGGGTGATTCTAATACAACTCTTGGAGGCTTCGATTGAACAGGCTTCGACCGAACTGGCTCCTTCTTTCGAGATTTTGGACCTCGAGTAATCTGTTTCTTCCTGCTGGTAGTGGGTGTCCTATGATCTCCCATCAAGTTGTAAGTCAAAGGAATTGACCTACTCTTCAATCTTCTCACATGCCTTTCAACCCATGCTCTGGTGAAAGTCATGACTGGAATGCAAAGCGTGTCCAAATCAGCTATCTTTGGCTCCGACCAATCTGTGATTGGAAGTGGCGCGTCTCTCACTGCCTCATAATCTGGATGGAGAACGTTCATGTCCTCATCCACCTGGTTGGGTACTGGAATGATTTCACACTCCCTGATCATACTCAATGGCAACCTCGAGAACATTCTTTTTCTAACTTCTGCCTCATCTGATGTACCAGCCCAGTAATCCTCAATGTTTGCCTTATGCTTGAACTCTTCTAACAATATCCATCTGATATTGCTATGTGGATCATAATGCTGTTTGCTGGTGTGATAGGAAAAATGAAAGAACTGAAGCTCATTTTCAGCTTCTCTAGTTGCCTGAAGTGAAGGACACACTTCATCTGAATTATCCATGACAATCGGGAAGTCAACTCCTCCCTTCTTTCTCTTCTGAATCTTATCGTAGGCAACCAGTTGCCTAGATATCTCTAACATCAAAATTCTATTGGTTGGGTACTTAGGCAATCTATATGGATATGAAGAAAAACCTTGCAGCCTGATATAAGAAAACTTCGAAAACTGAATAAATCATCACCGATACCTTTCTATTAATTCCTGAGCTTCCCTCGAGATCCTATGATGAGTCCGCTGCTGAAGAGATCTCGTTATATGCATGGTGAAGGCATCATTGACATGCTTGTAATGAGTAGTGCTCGTCAGGTGCAACTGCGGACAAGCCTCATGGATTTTGAATTGATGAGAACCACAACCAATAGGCTCCTTATATGAAATCCCTCTATACTTCGTGATACGAGCCAACATGTAAATGATGTAGGAGCCAATGTAAAAAGTCTTCGTCCTCCTCAGACTCAACAGCTGCTCGTGCAAATTGTCACTAATAATCATAACCCAGTTGATGTGCTCTTTTCCTTCCAGCACGAGGTTGATGTAATAGAACATCCATGGCTCAAAAATAAATGCCTGGGGGCAGCCTCCAACTCTGCTAAGCATCATGATCAAGTCACAATACTCCTGCTTCAAATCATCTGATATAATCTGCCTTGGCAACTTTGTACGAGAGGGCTTGGGCTTGCTCATCCAGCGAGTGTTGATCACCTCTGCACATCTCTCGAATGTAGAAGCATACATTCGTTCAACACGCTCTTTTGTTTTGTAAATCATCCTCTCATGCGCTGGGATTCCAAAGGCTTTGCCGATAGCTGCAGGAGTGAGGTTGGCAAATACTTGGCCATCTGGTGAGACAATTGACCTGTGATCAGGTTCATAGCAGTTAGCACACTCCATCATCAGCTCAGAACACTGAGTAGCTGGCGGAAAACCAGTAGCTGCAAATAATCCACTTCGAACAATATTGTGCGAAGTGATTGAAGGACGGTGATTGCCAACTCCCATCATCCGACTTTTAAAAGCCTCCATGTTGAAAGATCCTAAATTCGTATCAGCCAACTTGCTCAACTTCGAACTTAGACTTTGGCAGGAAATGCTTGCTCAGCTTCTTGATAACAGCCTGTCTGGATGCGCCATCGCTATCTCTGCCAGTTGCTCTTACTTCAGCCATCCTGCAAAACAATAAACATCCATCAACAATTAACTTAGAAAAATAAAATAACAATGTAGAGGGCTGCCAGTCGACTTTTAAAATTGAGAAGTTGCAACATTCTATTTCATCTGCAAACCTCAACTTCTCTTTAACAATTCTGAACTTTCAATCATTTAGAAAGTTTTTGAGCAAGCTTCAGCAACTTCACACTCTTAGCAAATTTTCTAAGTTGGCTGTATCAACTTCACACTTTGAGAAAATCGTCCAACTTCACTTCAACACTTAGACTTTTAAATTCGCACTTCTCAATCTTCTTCAACACTCAACTCAATCACTCACTTGCACTGCAACTTCAACCTCAGAGCTAAAATCGAACTTCTTCAGTTGGTGAAGAAATATGAATAAACTTTCAGCTCATATAGGCAAGTTGAATTCTAGGAGGCCACGTTTAGCCAGTTCATTAAGTCTCTACTACTTCATAGTAGGAATTCAAATTTCCCTCCTTCTGGCCATTTCAACACCTGTCACCTGACGTCCAAAATCTTGACCTTCTAGAATTTCAAAGGATTTATCTTGACTGGCGTACTTAGCATTTAAATTCATTTTGAAAATATTCACTTCAAATTCACTCTTCTCAGGAAATTTAATTTGCTAGCTGAAGCTCTGTCATTTAATTTTTTTATTCACCTCTGACTCTAGAAGATTCATCTCATGAAGAATTCAATCGAATTCATCTAGGCAATCCATTTCAAATTCATTATCTGAAGCATTTTTTTTTCGAAAACACATTTTGTTCACTTTGCCTTAGAAAAAAATTTAAATTTCCCTTAGGAAAATTTCATAATTCAAGTGTCGATCAAATTCTCCATGTTGAAAGCCTTGGCGAAGTGCAGGAGACTTTAAAATCCACTCCTTGTCGAAGATCTTTGATACCCAGAAGAAAATTTCCTTCAGAACGTGTCGAATTCATGGGTCTACAACGAAGGGGTACATTTAATTTTTAAATTTTTAAACCTTAGAAAAAAATCATTTTCACCAAATTTAATCCAGTTCTTCATCCTTGGGCGTATTTTCCTGCCCTGACTTGAAAATCTTCTTCAATCTCATGAAGCCGACACATTTTGACGTATCCACTGCCAATTTCACTCATGCTTCTGAAAAATTTCACATCTCCATCAGACTTAGGCGTATTTTCCTAGAAATGACATTTTGTGCCTTAGAATTTTTTTTAAATTACTAGCATAGGCGTATTTTGAATTTTGCCTTAGAAAATTTTCATTCATCTTCAATCATTCTGCCTGTGAAGAAATTTTTTATCAACTCAGATAATTTTCTCCAATGCCACCACCTCCAACATTTTGGGCGCATTTTACATGTCATGGAGGACATTTTATTATTTCAACGGCTATAATATTTCCCATTCAAATTACCATCACCTTGTCTTCAACGCCTTAACTCTCTTTTAAATCCATCAACCTATTCTTGCATGGGCGCATTTCTCACAATGAGGTGGACTTAACTTCAACGCCATGGGATTCCTTCCTTGCATGCACACGTTTTGTCTTGACATGCCTTCATTTGGGCGCATTCAAAGGGAGGAGAAGAAAGTCAACCACTTTGTCTACTTCTTTACTTGGGCGCATTTCCTACCTTGAGGAGGATGGGCGCATTTAGCATGTGTAGAAGGATAAACAACAACGCCTTTGACCCTTCTTTGACTTCTTCAAACGTAGGCGCATTTAGGACCCCAAGGTGGATTAAAATTTGTCTTTTCTTGGCTTGCATGGGCGCATTTCATATGTGTGAAAGGATAAACACTTTCCAACGCCTTGACCCTTTCACCTTTTCTTCTAGCTTCTAAACTTGGCGCATTTGAGACTTGTAGAAGGATGGGCGCATATGGAAGTAGGAGGTGGATGTTGCTCATACTTGGAAAATTTTTCAACTTTCACTAATTCTCCCTTGGGCGCATATCACACAGGCAGGAGGATGAACTACCAACGCCTTTGACTTTTTGACCTTGCTTGTACATGGGCACATTCAGCATGGGGAGGTGGATGAAACTTTAACTTAGAATATTTTTAGCATCTATTACTTGTAGTGGGCGCATTTGAGGCATGTCCAGCAGGATATCTTCATGCCTTAGAAAATTTTCTTTCTTTCCAGCTGAGGTGGGCGTATTTCCAAGGTGGAGGTGGACGAATTTCAACACTTAGAAATTTTCATCTGCTTCTCTCTGTTTATCCATGCCCTGCTATTTATAGTAAGTCCCTCAATTTATAAACTTCTGAAGCTCAGATCGATTTGAAATTTTAAGCACAGGACCCTCATGACCTACTTAGCCTGTTCACACTGCCATCTTGAGCTGACCTGCTAAAAATAGCACATTTCTGAAGGTGGTTTACTATTTATAGTAACTGCTCGTTTCGAAGACCTCCACAACTCCGCTTGACTTGAAATTTGAATGACGTGCTCCTCATCGGATGACCTGCCCGTTCACACTGGCGCCGACACTGGTTTACTATTTTTAGCCAGTTTCTGGAACGCCTTACTATAAATAGTAAGTGCTCCGATTGCCTTCAAATTTTACCGGTGGATAGCTCAAAAGATGCTGAACGCAGCGGGATACACCGTTTTGGAAATTACTTTTACCTCTTTTGGGTCCCGTTGGAAACCCTAATTTGCCGCATGTATATCAAATGACCCGCTTGTCCTCTTTTTGCGCTTGCCTGCTTGTGATTCCGATACTGCAACTACAGAATGGAACCTAAAAAAAAGTCATCAGAATCCATCATCTTGCTTTGCATGTCACACCACCGCTAAGCCCCTCAAAAACCCACAAGGAATCATCGCATGCAAAGAAAACCCTGACATGCAAACCCTAAAAATAGCCTCTGAATGCTGAACTCTGAAAGTCATTATCTCACTTTGCATGTTATATCATCGCGAAGGTCTCAAAAAACTTAGAAAGAATCTCCAGACATGCATTGAAGAACCTCACATATAAACCCTAAAATTTGCTTCAGAAGCTGAACTGCTAAAAATAGCAAGTTGTCCGTTTCAACTCAAAATTTGCAGGTGAGTAGCTTGACATGTTCTGGATGTATTGTAATTGTTGAATCTTCAAAAAAATGCTGAAGGAAATGCCTTGAATTGCACACTTACTAAAAATAGTAAGTCGTTGGAGTCTGATGAAATTTAGCTGAGAGCTTGCCGAAAGCATACTGACTACAATGTTAGTCTCAGATTTCAATTCATTTACTTCATTTGACTTCAAATTGACCATGAAAGTACCAACCCTAATTTTCAGACTTGGCCAAAATTTCACGTTTAAGCTCAAAGACGGACACATCTCGGAAAGACAGACAATAGAGAGAGAGAGAGAGAGAGAGAGAGAGAGAGAGAGAGAGAGAGAGAGAGAGAGAGAGAGAGAGAGAGCCAAAAGACCAGAATGGAGCAAAATTAGGGGGTCCCCATCTTGAATGGGGCAATGTGTGAAAAGGTCACAACAGGTACATAGGCCTCTTTTGCCATTTTCCCATAGGTTGAAAGATTGTTTTGATACTAGTATCTTGCTAAAGGTCCATAATTTAAGACTATAGGCACTTTGTATGTGTATTTAGACACAATATTTAGGTGAAAAGACTTCATATATTGTAAAGCTCAAAGCAAATGAAGCCATAAGTTGGACCCAAATAGTCAAGGAATAATACATACAACATTGGCCTTGGCAGCTTCATGATAGTTTAGCAATGATTACAAACAAGCTAGAAACATAGAATTGAAAGATTCAAAGAAGACATCAACTCATCCAGTTGCAACCATTGCATCAAGACATGTCATTTTGACCTATTTTTTTTTTTTTAGCTTGTTAGAGAAGGTTTGTAATTACTTTGTTTCAATTTTTCATCACACAAAAATGCCATAAAATAAGCACTAGCAGTAAAGATGATAATGTGAATGAGGGCAGTGAAGAATTTGAAGTAAACATAATAGACCTTTCTTCTCATTCTGAAAATCCTAACATCGGTTCTATTGGAACTCTACTAGACCGTTTTGCATGCCCTTCATGCTCTCTTCAAATATATGCAAAAGACCATTTCAATTGCAAACAACCCTTGCTTCAATTTGCCACCAATTTAACTGTTATTAAGGGTAAAAATTGTGATGAGCCCTGCTGGCTCCCAACTCAAACCCCAATATTTCTTAAGTCTTTTAGTGTTATTTAGTTTTTTAGAGAAAGTTTGATAGACAGAAGAGAAGGGGCGCACA
Organism: Sequoia sempervirens; assembly: GCA_007258455.2. NCBI lineage: Eukaryota > Viridiplantae > Streptophyta > Pinopsida > Cupressales > Cupressaceae > Sequoia > Sequoia sempervirens. The sequence continues at coordinate 38,237 of VDFB02276745.1, forward strand.
ACATAAATGCTTATAAAATGTAAATTTGCACTATTTTCTTTAGAATGAAAGTGTAGAAGACATTATTTAACTGTAACAAATAGATTGCAAATGATAAACATACTAGAATATCTCTAGATTATTTAATTAAAGAAATAAGCCAGTTTGCCAGCCGGAATTGATGAAAACAAGCAAATAAGCACGCCCAAGCTCCAGATCTGACTTCTCCCACTCCAAAACGAGATACAATGCCCTGGTAGAGGTAGACGCCAAGATAGAAACACAAAAGGGAGCCAAGAGGAAGTCGTTCCAACTACTTCCTTCACACGCCTTTCCAGAACAAGCTCATTTACCAATGCAAAAGTACGGCCCAAGTCAACTACTGAGGAATCAAAGATGAAAGCTGAAGAATTGCTGGAGAGGACGCCTCAGGATGAAGAAACCCTCTACTGAACTGAATACCAAATAATAACCCTCTGAATGAAGCTCTCAACTGCACTGATTTGACTGATCTCTCACAATCTCAAAAGTGCTTGACATTGAAGAGATATCGTTCTCCAATGGATGAATTGTTCAAACCCTGATCACAGGAGAATGCACAGGAAGAAACTCAATGGCAAAGTCGAAATTATCAAAAGGTGAGTTTCTCATTGCCAAAAATTGCCTTATATGCAAAAGGCACGAATTCCAAGAAAGATACGCCATTTCTCATATTTTAATCTTTTTAAATTATATTTAAGTCATTTCAATAGTATTTGACTTAAATACTTGGGCGCACTTTATCAATTTAAGTGATTAAAAATATTAAATCACTTTTAGAGAATATTTAAGTGATTTAAAAATATAAAGTCAATTTGACTTTATAATTAATTATTAAATCAATTAATATTTAAATCACTTAAAAATCCATAACTCACTCAAAACACCATATAATCCTGTGCCGTCAGAAGCTGTCGACTCCTGCACTGCCAACGCCTACTGTGAACCAATCACTGGGCTCTGAAAACCAGAACAATCAAACTCTCCAGAAAGTACCACTGACCCTCTAACCAATCCGGCTAGCCCACAAGGGTCCAATAAAGGGCTAAAACACTGTTCTCGAGAACTGACTAGAACGGGGACATCACAAAAATATAGAGGGTAATTAGCATTGGTTATGTCATGTTTGCAAACTGATTATTATGGGAGCTATAGTAGGTTTACACACCATTTATTGGGTGACGGTGGACATGGTGTTAGAGTTTGTAAATATATAACATTGGAACAATAGGTTGAAATGGTAAGGTTGGTTGGGGAGAGTGAGGAAAAACTTACTAGTACTATTAAGAATAAGAAACATTCATCCAAAACATGACAAAGGAAATGACTCAGTGGCCATTTTTTTTTTTTATCTCCATGCTATCCTATTTAATTTGGCAAGGTCTCCTTATTTCAAAGTTATTTTGAGAGATGAAATGGTAGTTGGACCCTTCTATGTTCTTTGTGGAGAACATAGATTGCGTACCTTCCTCCTTGACAAACAATATTCAAAGGTAAACATATTGATGGAGGAGATGAGACAAACATGGATGATGACTACTAGTTCCATTGTTATGGATGGGTAGATTGATATTTGACATTGTCCACTCATTAATATTATTGCTACATGGATAGTTGATTCATATTTTATTAGAGCCTTTGATTGCTCTGCGAAAGGTAAGGATGTTGATTACCAGTTTGCCAGTTTGAAAGAGCCCATAGAGGAGGTTGGGTCTTCTAATGTTGTGCAAGTTGTTGATAGATCCAATTCATGTTTGTAACTTAGCTGGTTTGATGGTTAAGAGCATTTACAAACATATTTTTTTGGATTCCATGTTGTGTACATGTTTTGGAAGACATTGGAAAAATAGATTGGGTGAAGATAGTAGTTGCTGAAGATAGAGACATACAAATGTTTGTATGTAACCATCACACTTCCCTTGCACTATTTTGATCTTATTCAAAGAAAAGATTCCTCAAACCAATTGATACTTGATATGCTAGCTATATTAATTTGTTGGAGAGGATGTTAGAGGTGTAGGATGCTCTAAAACTATTAAAATTTAAAATAAATTATAAACTTGAAGTACAAGGAAAAAAATTAGGTTTGCGAGTTAATTTTTTTACAATTTTAACTTTCTCGTTTTGGAAAGAAAATTGAAAAAAATAAAAATGATTGCAAGTGGATTTGCTCTAGTGACGGTTCCAAAAAATCTGTGCGTTTCTATGAGGGCACCATTTTTTTCTGCAACTCACGTTTTTTATCTTGCACCTGTGACTTCACGTGCAACTTGAGGCTTTTTTACCAGCAACCTGCATCTTTCTTGTTTGCAACCTTGCCGAAATCGCAGAGAAATGATGTTTTTACCATTTGGCGGTGCTGTCCAATGCAAGAAAAAAAATGAAAAGAAAATAATGTGTAAGCAAGTTAGGGTTTTTCATTTTGACCATTCGAAAAATTGAATTTTTTTTTGAAACTTTGTGTGTATGAAATTGCTTCAGAATCACCATGGAATTGCCACATCGATGATGGGTATGTCAGGGTTTGGTGAATTTTTTTTTTTTGGAAATGTTTCAAGCATAAAAAGTTTGAACCCTGGCCAAATATGCAGGGTTTCCAGGATGTACTGTACCTGAAATTGGCGGGTAAACTTGCCGATTCAGCAACTTAAATAGATTCTTGTTGATTATTGGGTGCATTGTCTTCCAGATGTAATTGATGAGATAGATTCTTTATACCTTTTAATTGGGGTTTAATATTGTTGACAACTTGACATGGCATGGATTTTTTTATCTCTGTTAGTTGGGGACTCTGTCATGGGACTAGTCAATTCATTCGACAATGAATGATAATATAATTCGTTCAGAAATTCTCGGTTTGACACGGAAATTAGCATGCGTATATTTGATCAAATTTTCCCTGAATGCTGGACAATAATGTCTTAAATAAATTATGATGTCATGAGCATGATGGGGATATGAATAAATGTGGCAAAATGATGTTATTCTTTCTATTTTATGGAGTTTTATATCTCACACGTCCATGATCTTGAATATGTCCTTGGCGGTTTCTATATGATGCTTGGACCTAGCTAATGCCATAACATCTAACTGTTAATTGGCAATTGAGGTTTTCTTTGTTAAGGATGTAGGTTTGCCTAAAATGATTAAATCATGGAATATTGAATATAAGGTTTTGAGTGTTCTACATGCCTAAGTTTCACAACTAAGTTTTATGTTGCATTGCTGTCATCTTTGATGTAGCTTGTTTGCCCAAGGGTTATAATTTGGGGTTCATATCTTGATCTCACATTGGGCTAGGTATATATGTTGCAAATATATTTATGCTTTATAGGCCTCTATTTTGCATACATTTATAATGGCCGTAATGTTTCTTAGATTTTGAACCAAAATTCCTGAGCCATACACTGTAGGCAGTTAGCAATATACATCGACCTGATCAAAATAGAATGTTGTTATTTTTATAAATCTATCTAGGAGGGTCAAGCATCTGTAGAAATTTGTCCATTTTTGGGGTAAATTCTGAGTAGAAGGAATTGTTTTAGGCAAGACTTCTTGGAAGGTAAGGTGGGCAGTTACCACAATATTTGGTTTCTGTTTTTCCTATATTCAGTCAACAGTCATGTCCAAAGTTTATTTCCTCTCTGATTCATAAAATATCCACTATATTTCGTCTATAGAGGCAGTTACCTTATATACCCATGCTTTTTATCCTAGCTTTCTGATATTGAATCTATTGCATTTTCCGTACTATGCACTTATTTTGTAATAAAAACTTTTCAGTATTTAGATAATCTTTACATTTGACAAATGCAAAATGCCATCATTTATATCTGGTTTTACTAGTTTGCTGAAATACATTAAAGTTGAAGGTTCCTTATTTTAATGTAGAGGCCTGGCTGCATTCATTAAAAACAATATTGAAAATATATATAATACTGTTAACAATTGTCAATCTTACATCATACAGGTTTCTCTTTCCATTTGAGATGGCATCACTCTGAAAATAATCTAAGTGAAGATGGGGAACTCATCTATCAGGTGGTCTCATTAGGAACATTGCATAAGATTGTGCCAGACTGGATGAAGGAAGAAATTATCTTCACTATAGCTCAAGTGGATGTGTTCTTTAACAGATTATTGCAAGTCGCTAATGGGCATAACTTTCGTGTAACTATAAGTGGAAGAAGGCTGGATTACGGTTATGGGCAAGAAAACAAAATTCTCTAGGCCTTCTTTCGACATGACTCTTCGCTCCCACAAGAGAAGTTCTAAATGTAAATCTTGATGGATCTTGCTCGGGGGCTGTTTTTTTTGGCTGGCTGCAGACTGTCCTTTTTGCAGCCTTGTTTTGGATTGTAAAGGGTTTCGGGTCCCTTCAAAACCGGGTCCCTTCAAAACCTTTTTTTTTAATCAAAAACTTTTGTGTAACTATAATGAGGTCACTGTGAGTTTTCACTTACATTTGTGAATATTTATTCAACATATTTATTCAGCCTGTTAGATCTGTGACTATTTTGATCGCTATCATCTGTAACTGTTCAGAGTGAAGGAATAATTTCAGAGATTCCTCTTTTCTTGTAGCAGTCTTTTTAACAGATCAACACTTGAGATATATAACATGGTATAAGGTTGGTATGATTTTGCTTTCTGGATCTACCTTTGTGCCCTCGCTGCACAGAAAAGCATATTGCTTAGAATTTTCTACAGCTGTTTCTTTTTCATTATTCAGATTGTGTCCATATGCAATTAATTTATTTGACCAAGAACTATTCTAGAATCTGTCCTTTTGTGTCCCTGTTTGTTGAATAGTTACCACTTTATCTGAAACTCCTGCATACTGACAGTCCACTTTGTACTATTTTACTTGTTCTTTGTCCATTTATGCTTCACGTTGTTCACCCAATTCCTCAAATAGTTGGGGTATCTTCTGGTGCCTATTAAAATTTATATATTATTTCCTTTCTTACAGGCTTTCTTGCAGCATATAAGCTTGAGGATGGCGATGCCAATAACGAGCTATAAAAATACAGGCATCATGCGATACAGTCTCAATACCTTAGATTATCAGATTCAATCTTGGTAAGATAAAATTCAACAGTCTTTATTTAATGTTCAGATAAAAACAATAAACAAAAACATGTTCTTTGTGGTACGATGCTTGTATTAAATCTGTATTCTATGCGATGCCAACTGCCTTTGGAAATAGCCCACTTGGGGTGGATAAACTATTAGTAACTTGAAAACTGCCTCTTCCGGTTTTGTTGTCTGAAATTCAATTGGTCAGCTCAGCACATTTCGTATGGGACTATGTTTTGAGAATAACATGAATAAATTATCCAAGATTACTTCCCAATAATAACGCTTTAGTAAAACATAGTGGTTGATA